>VWYK01022543.1:45461-63274 GCA_013399775.1 Semnornis frantzii | reverse complement strand
TGGCTCCTTGCTCTGCCCCAGCCCAAAGCTCCAATGGCTCCTTGCTTTGCCCCAGTTCAAAGCTCCAGTGGCTCCTTGCTTTGCCCCAGTTCAAAGCTCCAATGGCTTCTTTGCTCCAGTGTGGGCATCTCCTCTTGCAGAGGCCTCAGACTGAGTGGGCATTACCCTTCACACCACTGCTCAGTCACTCTTGCTCACAGTACCCACAAAACACAGCTGTCACTGCCCAGGCTTCTCAGGACACCTAGGTTGGGTTGCAGGGCTGGGCACAATCCAGATTGGTGCCCCCAAACTTTTCCTGAGGGCATTTGCAGAAGATGCACCCATGGAGCTCCATACTTCCCTACATGGAGCTACAAATAAGCCTGGTTAGATTTCCTCTGCCTTTTAAAGGCTGTTATACATTAATGAATACAGTGCTCAGCAACCCACAAGGCCTCCTGCTAAGCAGGAGTCTATAGGCTGGGCTATTAAAATAAATGAGAGCTCACCATTGGTCTCAGCATGAGCAGGGTTTGCCCAGCTCTGAGTGACATGGGGAAAATGGACATGAAATAGGGTCAGGTATTAAAGTGAGGCTGCTTGAACAGTGACTTCCCTGGTGATGCCTCTTCAGTCCTCCACCTCCTACATGCTGGGTGTCTTTTCTGCCAGGATGAGTACAGATTGAGGCAATTCACATCAGACTCCTTCCCCCGACCTGACACTGGTAATTATTCCAAATCACAAGATCTGACAGGAGCCTGAAGAAGTGGCACTTAACTCCACTCTAGAGCTAGGTCTTTTTTTCACTTTCTTAATCCCTTTCCTAAAAGCAGAAAAATGATCTGGCACTCTGGCTTGGAGTGAGTGACTGCACATATAATGCTTAAAATAAAAACACAGCCCTCGAGATCATTTTACTCTGCTTGCAGCCAGGACTACAACTCTGCAGGCTTGGACTTCAGGGATGATCCCTTCAGTCCTCTGAGGTCCCTGCTTCTCTGCCCAACCCTTGCCCATGGGTTGCATGGAGATGCTGAGACCTGCAGGCAGCTGGAGCAGCCAGGGCAATTTGAAGATGGAGCTGAGTCATTCGTTCTTATTCCTGCAGCAGCAGATTTCCACTTTCAGGAGCACTCTTTTGCAACTTGTTCTTCGCTGTGGCCACTGAGCAGAGCTGGCAGGTGGTGACAGGGTAGGCAGCTCTACCGCCCCACCGTGTGCTGTTCTGCCTGCCGCAGCCACTTGCTCCTTAGGCATCTCAACATTTTATTCTTTAAGAATTTCTCCTGCCCACCACCTCTTTGGCTATTCTGGCACCTTGCAGAGCTTCCTGCAATCTTTCATACCTGCCAAGTCTCCATTCAGAGCCCTCCAGATACCAGCTCTCTGCAGCAGCAGCCGTCCCCAAGTGGATGCCCTTTAGCTGGAAGCCAGCTCCCAAAACACAGGCTTGGGAGCTGAGGAGCCCCCCCCCCCCAGCAAGGCCTCATCCACCCCAAGGTGGGGTGTCCTGGGAAGGGGTGGGATTGCTCAGCCATTTCCAGGGCCTTGAAGGCAGTGGCTCATTCCAGCGCTCCCAGCTTTTGTGCCGGAGCACCACAATACCGGGGTACTATTACAGCAGCAAATTGGCCCATTAAGCCTTAGGAATAATGACTGCTGTTGGTAATTATCCCTAATCCATTAATGAGCTATTGTTTGCTGGGAGCATTAAGCCTAAGCTTAGAGACGTGAAGAAAAAAAAAAAAATAAAGAAAAAAAATAATCAAAATAGACTTGTCCCAAAACTGCTAAACCAACTTAATTGCAGAGATGCTTGCTTAGCACCTGCATTGTCATGCTGATTCATAGAGAATTGTTTTAATTGCTAGCTGATCCCGAGCGGATCGAGTTTCCTTCACCTCAGGCTAGGTTCAGAAGGCAGAAAGCAGGAATTGCTTCATTTGGTGGCATTAGGGTGAGGGTTCAGCCCATGCGATGTGGTTTCTCCTTCGAGTCAGCCAACAGACAGGCGACATGGACCGAGAACAGCAGGAAAAAAACCAAAAACCTCTGTAGCAATAATAGGAGAGCACTAAAATCCCCTAATAGGAACTGCAAAATTGAAACCAAGTGTTGGACAATTTAATTTCTACCCTGCATGAATTATACACTGATTAAGTAAAAGCAATGTTAAATGAAATGTATAAATTATTGGAGTAGCAGCTGGGTAAAACACAGTTGAGCTTTGTAAACTTTGGAATGCCAAGATTGATGGTTCTCAGGACTTCCCCCAAGATCTTGCAAATTTGGCCTGGGTTGCTATTTTTTGCCAAATTTACTCGGTGAATTTATTACTTACACAGCAAAAATCAGTGCTGTTCATTACCAACATCAGAACTGCAAGCATGTTATGAATTAGGTGAAAACAGCTCGCCCTGGAAAGATGAGGCATTTGCACTCTTTAAACATGACCTTTTCTTGAGGGAAAACCACAACAAATTCAAGGTCAAACTTCAATATTCCTTATCCTGCCTAAAAATTAATCTATCGGCACAGCTCCCCCTCCCCTCATTTCTGTACCTCAGGAGGGAACGCTGAGATTTTCCTGCCGATGCTGTGTCACGGACACGAGGGCTGTGTCACTGCTCTTGAATGAAACATTCTCTTTTCTTTGGTCTACAATCATTCTCCAACTGAAAATTGGGACCAGGCTTCTTTCAGTGGCACCCAGTGACAGCATAAGGGGCAGCAGGCACAAGCTGGAACATCAGAAGTTCCATGTAAACATGAGGAGGAACTTCTTCAATGAAGGGTGACAGAGCACTGGAGCAGGCTGCCCAGAGAGGTAGTGGAGTCTCCATCTCTTCAGATGTTCAAAACCAGTCTGGGTATGTTCCTGTGTGACCTTCTCCAGGTGAATCTGCTTTGGCAGTGGGGTTGGACTCATTGATCTCCAGAGGTGCCTTCCAACCCCTACCCATTCTGTGGTTGTGTGAAATGTAAAGAGGAAGAAAAGAAATGGCTAAGAAACCAGAATTTATACCTCTAAATAGTGCCAAAGAAAATCCAGGCAGACAGTCCAAGGTTTCCCTTAAGGTCATCTTTACACCCCTTCTGTCACCAGCAACTTGGGTCCTGAACCTTGTTTAGGCTGCATTAACCTTGCCATCACCATTCTCACATCTCCTGTGGTGGAGTCTGCATCCATTAGCACCTTGTGATATGGATGAGAGATGTTCTGCTTTTGCTATTCTTCTGCTGGGCTGAAATACTTTGAGTTGTTCTTGGCACTAAAACAAAAAAGGAAAGGTTTTGTGCAAGATAACTCAAAGGATGGCTGTAGGTGAGCTTAAAATACCCTCTGGGGACCCTGCGTGGCCATTTCCCCAACCGGTCTCTTCATAATCAACATCATTGAAACAGGATCACAGAATCACCAAGAACCACAGAATCACAGAATGCCTTGAGTTGGAAGGGACCTCAAAGTTCATCCCTTTCCAACCCCCCTACCATGGGCAGGGACACCTCCCACCAGCCCAGGCTGCTCAAAGCCTCATCCACCCTGGGCTTAAACACTTCCAAGGATGAGGTATCCACAGCTCCTCTGGGCAACCCCTTCCAGTGTCTCCTCCCCCTCACAGTAAAGAACTTCTTTGTGATGGCAAAGCAAAATCTGCCCTGCTCTGTTTTCAAACCATTGTCCCTTGTCCTGTCACCGCTGGCCTTTATAAAGAGTCCCTCTCCAGCTTCCCTGTAGGCACCCTTCAGATACTGGAAGAATTCATTTGCAGGCTGCAGCCCATTACCCACTTGCCCATTACCACCAAACCCGAGGCTTTAGCAGCTTGTGGAATATGGAACTTTGGGGCATTGAGGGGCGAAGGAGAAACAGGGTTGCTGAAGCTGTGCTCTTGCCATCCCCATTATCTCCAGATCCAGGCATAGAAAGGGCTTTGCATGAAGAAGGGAGCAAGGGAGGGGGAGCTGCTCTCCACAAACAGACTTCTTGTGAGCCTTTCAGACCTTGAGCTCTCAGCTCTGCCCTGCCCATGTGCGCAAACTGACATCAGAGTGCTCCAGATCCAGCTGAAGCCCCAATTTACAGAGCCCTCTTGCTCACATTCCTTCCAAAGCCCCAGTTCAGTGCTAAAGATCATGGGCTTGAAAATTTCACCCAAATGCTATTTGTGTGCCAAAGGTTTTGGTGCAGAAGTGTTCCCTGTGCACGTGGAGCCTCCTCCTTTCATTGGAACGCTCCGTGCCACAGTAAATGTGCTTTGCAGGGGCTAATTTATGTCTGAGCAAATGATTTCCCACTTTTTTATAATATAAATGTTTAGATTGCAGCATTCTCCTCTCTCTGGAGGTTCTGTATCTACATTCAGGGGAACAGCAATCTCACTGACACGTTTCCACGTATACTACTTCCACTGTGCCTTGCTCACCGGGCCAGCGGGTTCTGCAGTCCTTAGTGAGCACTTTCTGGGTCATGCACACATCCCATGCCAGGCCAATATCACTGCAACAGAAACAAAGGGCACATTTATGGAGGCTGCAAAGCAAAGCCCCACTTTTTCACTCGGCTGCCTAGAAAGACAATTGTGCCCTTTCATAGCAGCTGGGAGAAGGGAAGCGAGAATGGCTGGGTGGCCTGTGCTTGGAGGGGAAAAAACAATATTTGCTGCATCAAGCTCATGCAGCCTGTTAGGTTTTTACATGTAAGCTCCTGAGGGCTGTGACCTCTGTTTAGAGCAGGGTGCACCAGGTTCATTTCTCTGATGGGGTTTTCAAATGATGCTATGATAATGCTGGAGGTGGGCAAGGGAGGTTCTCCTCCCTCTCTGCTCTGCCCTAGTGAGACCACATGTGGAGCACTGTGCCCACTTCAGGGCTCCCCAGTTCTAGAGAGACAGGGAAATGCTAGAGAGAGTCCAGCAGAGGCTGTAAGGGTGACTAAGGGACTGGAACATCTGTCTGAGGAAGAAAGGCTGAGAGACCTGGGACTGACTAGGCTGGAGAAGAGCAGCCCAAGAGAAGACCTTGTTAATGTTTATCAGTGTCTGAAGGGTGGGTGTCAAGAAGGGGCCACTCTCAGTGGTGCCCTGTGATAGGATGTGTACAATGGTATGGGCACAAACTTGGGCACAGGAAACTCCACATCAGGAAAACTTCTTTTCTGTGAGGGTGCTGGAGGCCTGCAGCAGGCTCCCAGGTATGTTGTGGAGAGATTCCAAAGCTCCCAGAACACTGACATCCTGGGCAAACTGCTGTGGGTGCTGCTTCAGCAGGGGGTTTGGACTGGATGATCTCCAGAGGTCACTTCCAAGCCCCACCATTCTATGACTCCAATACAGCAACTCTCTCTGGGTCCCAAGGCAGAGCTAACACTCCAGAAGATGCTCTTCGTGGTTTGATGTGAAGCCTTTTAACAAAACCATTCCTGAACTTGAGGGGACCTTTGCTCAAGGATTATCACTGCCACACTCACTTTGCTTCTGTCCTATGCCCCTCAGGGGGCAGAGCTTCTCTGGACCACCTTACATGCAATTCCTGCTCCCCTTTGAGCCCTACAAGAAGAGAGAGTTGAGCTTTTCCATGAACCTAGCCAAGCATTCCAACACAAAGAGGTTGTTTTCTCAGACAACAGGTCCCAACCTCACTTTGCCTTTCTGAGGAGACTTCCCAGCTAATCATCCTGAACCACAAACAGAAAATCATGTGGGATTAGCAGGGATTTTTAATTCATTAATTTGGATACATTTTATGTGCAGAACCACCACAAGTTCCAGCCAAGGCTGAGCTAGAACCACACAAATATTGCACAGTGCCTGCTTAATGCCAGCAAAGCCTTCTTTATGGCATAATTCTGCAGCCTGTCTGTAGTTTTGATTTCATTAATTTTCATCCTGATAACTGGAAGCAGCTTCTCCCCTTGCTTTTTTAAGGTTTAATGAGCTGCATAACTTCATGCCTCCCACTGAGACTGGAGGTCACTTTGCACTTTGGAGGACTGCTACACCTTCCCCTGCTTCTCTTCTCCTCACCAGCAGCGGCAGACGATGCTTGTTGTCTTCCAGGAGGTGTGGGTGTGCCTTCCTGCATCTGTCAGACCTTCCCTGCAGAGAGAGACACATTTCTGGGATAAGAACAATTCCTGGTGGGACACCATCCCGCAGCAGTGCCGGAAGATCTAGGCTCCTCTGCCTCAGCTGTGTTCTGGCAGTGGCACATCAGGTTCCTCAAGACAGCCTATGAAGTGAGACCCAAAGCTGCCCTGCTCGTTGCACAGTGCCTTTTGCAAAGCAGTTGTTTCAGCATCAGCTGGAGAGATGCCAGAGAAAGAAGGCAGTGGAGATGGAAGTGAAAGCAACCTTGGGTTTCATCAGTATCTGCTGCTCTGCTGTGGTCACTTTGAAGAAGAGATTGAAGACTTACATATGAACACTAACAATAAAAGGTCAGTCCAACCACCGACACAGCACCACTATGGCCACTAAGCCATGCCCAAAGGACCATGTTCTGTGAACATCCCTGGAGATGCTCAAAACCCCTGCCACGTCTCCTTGCTTTTTTACACTCGTAGGTGTGGATCATTGCTGTAAAGTAAATTATTCCAGCCAAGGAAACAAAAGCTTGCCTGTGGATACAGCAAGTGGAGAAGTTGTGTGCACACATAGCCCCAGCAGTTGCACCACCTGAAATTCAACTACCGTAAGAATCTTTTTTCAAGAAGATTTTTCTAACGCTCTCCAAACTCATCAGATAAATGGAGACAGCAGCAAAATAAACCACACAAACCCTCCTATTCAGGTATGTTAAAAGGCATCCTGAGCTGTCCTGGTTTGCTCAGCTCATCTTTAATGTGTTTACAATGCAAATTTAAAAGCTATTATAGCTCTGCTAGCTTTTCAGGGTGAACTACTCCCTACAAGGGGAAGCTCACTCGCAGCAGCAGCCTCACTCCTAAAAAAAAAAGCAGGTTTCTGAAGCAAAGTGCTAAGTGACCTAGAAAAGCACACAACAAACAAGAGTCTTGTCCATACAGGAGCCTGGCATTGTGCTGCAGCCCAGGGCTGGCTATGGATCACGCTGAATAGGAAGCTATTTACTTATTTGGGTACATAATTCCACCTAAGATGAGTCAACAGCCAGGGTAAATAGGAGCTGTACTACCATTTGTCATCTGAAAGGGCTGCCTCAAAAGCTGTCAGCTGAATTTGGAAAGCAAATGGGACCCTGCAGATGAAAATGAAAGCCCCTGTGTTTTCAGCTCACACAGAGTTGTCATCTTTTTACATCCAGCTTCAAATTGATCTGCCCTCGGGGCAGTTTCTGCCCCACGTTGTGGGGGGTCCCAGTGCACAAACCTGTCGGTGCAGTGAGTGCCACAACCTGCCGTGCTGCATGCGCTGCTGCGGAGCTGCTGCTCTCCAGCCTGCTTGCCTTGGAAATGCTCTCAAGGCATGGCTTCCTCGCCTCCCCCTCCACACACCTCCCTCCAGGAGCTGCTTCTGGATGGTCCCAGCCATGAGCAGGGCTGCAGGTCCCTTCTGCAAGGGGTTAATGGGCTGCAGCCTGCAGATGGGTTCTTCCAGTACCTGAAGGGTGCCTACAGGAAAGCTGGAGAGGGACTGTTTATAAAGGCCAGTGGTGACAGGACAGGGGAAATGGTTTGAAATCAGAGCAGGGCAGATATTGATTGGTCACCACAAAGAAGTTCTTTACTGTGAGGGTGAGGAGACACTGGAAGGGGTTGCCCACGTAAGTTTTGGATGCCTCATACCTGCAAGTGTTTAAGTCCAGGGTGGATGAGGGTTTGAGCAGCCTGGGCTGGTGGGAGGTGTCCCTGCCCGTGGCAGAGGGGTTGGAACTGGGTGGATTTTGAGGCCACTTCCAACTCAAGGCATTCTGCAGTTCTAGGATCCAGGCAGTAAAACATCCCAGGCTCTACGCTGCACACCTGGGCACATCCCAAAGAGTTGCGGAGACTGTGAGGTGAGGTCTTGTCAAATGTACATCAAAGAAAACCTCCAGGGGATGTGCACTAATCCTGGTGGGTCACAAGGATGTTGCGTTAGGGGATTCTCAATGCCAGTGAGCAGCTGCTGCCCTGTTGTCACCAACAGGTCCCAGGGAGTCACACGAAGCAGCGTGGCACACACAAGGAAGTCCTGACACAAGCCAATGCATCTGGTTTAAATTCTAACTCATTCATCCAAATGACCACCAGAAGAGGACACCTGGTTAAGCTTTTGTGATTTCTACTGGGAGATAAATGTGATAAAGGAACAGAGACTTAAAGAACTCCCTAGAATTGGAGGAGCTGCAACCCTGCAGCTGCATCACGGAAGGAGCAGTAGCTACATACGAGGGATCTCCACACCCTTATTTAATCTAGGTTTTTAGACTTCTCTTAAAAAAAAATAAAAGCAATAAAGAACCCTCCCAGCCCACAAGCTCAGTGCTTTTGGAGTAATAACAAATAGTTGACAGCAAACAGTGCATTAGCTGGCTCTTGGCAGCTGGTCAGAAGGCACCACGGAATGGAGCTGCGGGTGTTGACACAGCGAGGGACGGGCAGGAGGTGCTGTGCAGCCCTGCATAACGGCAGCAGCTCCTTCTCTGCCCTGCACAAACGGGCTGAGAGGCACAGAGGAAGCATCGCACGAACGAGAGACAGGAAATATTTCCCTGCTTAGTCAAAATGCTTTCTGGGCTGTGATTAATGGAGCAGCCACCCGCCCACCACTGTGCACACAGCAGCATCCATTGCCCAGCCTGCAGGTTTCTGACCCGGCCTGCTGCGGCAGGCGCTGCTCCCCTCCGAAGTGTGCTGCAGGAGAGGGACCCAGCCCAGGGCTGCGGATGTGAACATAGGCTCGAGCCACTCTCAGGCAGATCATAGACTCATAGAACCCTTTCAGTTGGGAAAGATCACCCAGTCCAACCATCAATCTGACGCCACCACGCCCACCAAACCGCGTCCTGAAGTGCCATGGACACTACTTCTTGAACACCTCCAGGGCTGGTGACTACTGGACAGGCAGTTACTAAAGAGAGGTGGTTCATAGAGCTTCAACCAACTTTCTCATCTGCAAGCAGGATCTTGACTGAGCCAGAGGCAGGCCTGCAGAAGCAGCATCTGCCCCATGGTCTTCATTCCACCCATCCCCAATCTGGCTGCTGAGGCCACATTGCTGGTGCAGAACCACCTCAGAAATAAGGAAGCACAACATCTGCAATGCCCAGGAGCTCCCAGGGCTGGGCAGAGCCTGGATGTGTTTGGTTGGATGACAGCATTCAGCTCCAGTGCCTTGAGGTCTCCTACATCTGCTTGGGATATAGACCTGCATGACCTTTGGTGTTGGTTATGCAGCCTTTAAAGTTCCCAGCTGTGGGCTGGCTGGACGAGAGCAAGCCAGGACCCCGGCCCTGACACCAACTCCTTGTCTGGCCTGGGGCAAGCTCTGCAGTCACTCCTTGTCCATTTTCCATCTTAATAGTGTTTGCTTACCCATCTCATACGTACAGAGAGAGTTTGTTTATCCTGTAGAGCCCTTTGAAGTTGCAAATCTCTGCGCAAATGTCAAGTGTCACTATTATTTTATCCTTGGTTGGTATTTGGGATTGAATGTGAGCCTGAGTGCATGTAAATTGAATGCATATTAGGAGATTTCCATTTAAAACATCAGGCAGTTATTGTAGCCCCAAACATCTTGCTCAACTTAAGATAACTATATACTTAAAGCAGCAAAGGCTACCAAAAGCCAAAGACGAAAGAGGTTAGAATAACATCACACAATGCAAAGGTGAGGAGGCAGACCCAGGGAAGCCTGAAGAGCACTGGGATGGGAAAGCTTCCTCATGGTGAGTCAAATGTTACGTTAGCTTTATCCAGCAACAACATCCCAGCACACGGGGCTGTGCCATTCATCTGTGCACACAGGGCAGGAGAGGTGCTGGGGGTGTTGCCCCGAGGCAGGGAGGGCAATAGGAAATCTGCACTCCTGGAAAGGCAGGTTGGGCTGGGACATGCCCCTGCCTTTGCTGTCCCTGCTTCCCTGGACCCAAATGTTTGCTAAACATCTTTTCTTTGGTAAGTGCTGGGGGATTCTTTGTTTTTAAAAGGTTTGGTGCATGCCTGGTGGTGATGGGAAATGGAAATACTGCAGAGAAACTGAATGTGGTCATAATTCTACTGCCAAAACCAGGAGAAGCTGCGGGGCGACTGGCATAGCTTTGGCATCTAAAGAGGCTCAGCATAAAGCTCCTCCCAACAGGTCTCCGAACATTACTGTTACTTCTCCTTTCCTTGCTTGGTAGCCCAAAGAGTTTTGTTGGGTTGCTTTCTTTCTGTTCTGATTAAAGTGAGGTGTATTTGATTTGTTGTGCAGGAAGCTACAGGGACATGCGGAGGGCAGAGAAGCTGCATCTGCTTCTGTGCCTAACCTAGAGTAAACCTCACTGCAGGCTTGGTGGACACAATCAGGTAACCAAGGAAGTCATAAGAAAACATCCCCCATGGCAATGGTAACACAGAAAATGCTGCTTTTCAATGACAGCAACAGAGGATTGCTCAGAGGGGACTTCAGAGCACAAGTTTGTTGAGAGTGGTCAAGAGCTCACAACTGGATGCCACCACCTTGCTGAGAAATTTGGGCACTGGGGACAAGTGTTTGCCAATGTCTTTTGGCAGGTGGTACCTGCAGTTTCCTAGTTACTTCTGTATTTCCCAATCCCCTCACTGCAGAGCTGCCTTGCATCCAGGGGCTTGGAAATTGGCAAATCTTCATATGCCATTTTGCGACCTGGAATAAAGCTCAAGGCACCACGAAACGTTCAACTCTCTCTTCAAATATCTGGTGAGCAGCTACTCCTTGGCAGGACCTTCTCATCACAAAAGCAAGTCTGCTTTTGTTCTGCTTCATCCTCTAGCGGGTCTCGTGATTTCACACTCCCCAGGAGGGAGGCATGGACATCTGAACAGCAACAGCCAAGGGTTCAGGGGCAGCTCTGAGGATGGAGAGATGTTCTCACACAGTGGGGCAATTTTATGTGGTCGTTTGGCTCCCTTGAATCACCAGAAGGAAAATTCCCTCCTGAAAACATTTTTTCCCCAACTCATTATCCAGTTCAAATATCTCAGAATAGTAGGGGCTGGAATGGACCTCCAGAGATCGTCTAGTCATAGAGTCATAGAATCACAGAATCAGGCAGGCTGGAAGAGACCTCCAAGCTCACCCAGCCCTAGCCAACCAACCAGACTATGGCACTAAGTGCCCCATCCAGGCTTTGCTTGAACACCTGCAGGAGTGGTGACTCCACCACCTCCCTGGGCAGCCCATTCCAATGCCAATCACTCTCTCTGCCAACAACTTCCTCCTCCATCACCCATGGCACCTTCGTGGCTTGCAGTGAGTGACATCTGAAGGAAACCTCTGTGAGGAAATGGGAGGCAGAGAGAGGAGCAAAAGCAACTTGAAGAGGTCCAAGGAGGAGATCTTGGCTGTGATTAAATCCAACAAGTTCATCAGCAGCCTCCTCTGCCCACATGCAGGGCAACACCACTTCTGCTTTTGCTGTTGTCACTTGGAAGACCAAATAAATTCCCTCATGCTGCTGTTTCCCCTGAGTGTATGAAAATGGTCAGCCCAGGCTCGGGTACAGCAGCTGCTTCTCCCCCTCCTCATGCAGCTCATTTCTGCTGCCCCCCCAAAACTGCCTTTCCCACACTTTCCCTGCAGGTGGAGGCTTCCAAACACAGATCCTGAGTGGCTTGAATGACTGATCAGGTTCTTGGTTCTGGGGCAGCTTTTCTGCAAGGCAGCAGCTGCCATGCCTTGAAACAACAGAGTCACGGAGGAGCAAGTCAACACTCAAGTGTCTTTGCAGAGAGCTCCCCCACACCTTTGGCACACAGGTGCTCAGCATGGGACACAACTCCCATTGCTACGCATGCAGCCTGCCAGGCAGCTGGGGGATGTCAGATCCCATCTTCTGGAACGGATCTTCAAGCAGTAGCTTTTATTCTGCTCCCTCCTCACTCTGGCCTGTGTCTAAAGGAGTTTTCTCCCTTGGCATCCTCTCTGCAAGAATGGCTGAGGCTTCACTCTGTGGGCAGGCTTTGGATGCACAGCAACAGTTTTGATCTAAAATCCCAAGGCAGGGCACTTTGCTGGAGGCATTCTTGCTGGGAAGAGCAAAGGGATATAGCTGAACCTCCTGAACCATATGATCTGGCATGGAAGTTGAATCTCTGTTGCTCAATGCCCTACTGGTTGCAAAGATGGGAACTGGGGCTTGACTGTGACCCAAAGCGATGCCAACTTTGGTTGGTACTTTGCAAGGGTAAAATAGGGGTAGAGGGAAAGACTGGAAGCCAAATGCCTTAGTCTTTGGGAAATTCCGTTGCTCAGCGACTTGGACGTGCAGGGAGAATGACAGTCCTCACTTTTTCTAGTCTTGGCAGGATACTACATCCTGGATCTGAAAAGACAAATTCCTAGCAGAGGCTGTTGGTTGTTGTCCTTTTTTTTTCCTTTCTCTCTTTTTTTTTTTTTTTTTAATGGACATGTTCGTGCAAAACCAATTGCAGTTTGATGAAATGAAATTTTCCACCACCACTCCTGGAATCCTCTTTCACTGGATAGTTTCCATGGGGGCTCTGTGTTCAGGATTAAGCAGGGTTTCTCCTCTCTGCCTCTCTCTTTGTTATCCAGGGAGTCCATCAACAACTGAACACAAATTTGCAGAGCAATTCCCAGTCGACCCACAAGCAGCTTGTCTTTCAAATTCCACCAACTCCTTTCACTGCTCCCCTGCCTAGCGTGGAAAACTTGGGGTGTTTGGGACCAGCAGTTCACAGGCTGTGAAGGAACCATTCCCAGCTTTCTTTAGTGGAAGATTTGGTCTCCACTTTCCTGGAAGGAGGCAGGAACACACAACCCTCAGGAACATTGGCATTTAGGGGAAAGGGGATAAATGGGTGTCATCAGCACAGAGAGAGCCATCACAAACAGATGTATGGGTTTTATCCAACAGCTGCAAAAATTAATAGTTCCAAACATCTCTTTTATTAGGTTTTTATTCTATTGGGACATTTAGCACTTGACTCTACTAATGAGCCTATGGCAAGTGCTGCCAAATTGTCTGCAAAGCAAGCCTCTTCTAAAACACACAGAAACACAGAGAGGGAGGGGGGAAAGAGAAAGTCTTTTTGTTCTCCTTCTAATAATCTAAAAGGGGGGGGGGGGGGAATCCTTGTTGGATCAGAATTAGGAATTTTAATCCTTTGAAGTCAGACGCAGATGAAAATGTCTGCTTCAAGCGGGAACCTTATCGCTTTCTGTTTGCAGAAGGGCCAGAACAGCTCTATAATAAAGTCTATTTTTTATGAGAGCAGAGACACAGAGGGAAAAAAGCTTTCCTGGGTTTTTAAATGACAATTCCTAACCTGCTGCAAAGCCAGGCAAGGGGAAACTCTTCAAGCTGACCACTGAAAACCACACTGACTAACACCCCACCTCCCACTGCTGCCACTTGGTGCAGCCTGCTGATAGAAGTTCTGACCCCCACACTTCTGATGAATCCTTACTTTGACTGTCTCCAAATCAATTTTTGTGTGTTCTTCTCATCCAGACATTCCAGCTTTTCCTTCCTGCCATGAGCCAGTTTGCATCACCTCCAGAGCCAGGAGCAGAGCGGGATGCCCACCTCCAGGCAGATGTGGTACAGGCACAACAGCCACTGCTGCCTGTTTCCATGAACATCTGAATTGCCCTTCTGCTGCTCAAGCAGGGTTAGATTCTGAAGGAAGCATTCTCAATTGCAGAATTTGGCTGCCAGCCCTTTGCTGTAGAAAAGGCAAATATGTTTTTATCACTGTTGAAGTGTTAAGTTGTTAAGTTCCTTAATATTTCCTCTGCAGCACAGACTTGCTCGAGGAGATTCCATCCGAAATGTCACAGCATTTGCAGCTCCTCAGATAAGTGCTTTCCAAAAGTGAGACTCCCAAAGCTGAGAAGGGTCTGGCTCAATGGTTTGGGCAAAGGAGCAGTATTCCCAGCTTTTCCTGAGCTGCAGGGCTAGATCTGACCTCGGTTCCTTCCACGACAAACCACTTCAGCTCTGCCTCTCTTTTGGAATCTGTAAAACCCAGATGATGTTTGCTTGCGCCACACAAATGGTGGAACAAACAAATAAAGTGAGAAGGATGTAACTGGTTTCATGGGCATGGCTTCTCCTCATGTTCAGATGGAACCTCCTGGGTTCCAGTGTGCCATTGCCCCCTGTCCTGTCTCTGGGCACCACTGTAAAGAGCCTGATCCCATCCTCTTGCCCCCCACCCTTTAGCTCTTACTGAACATTATATCACCTCTCAGGCTGCTGTTGTCCAGGCTAGACAGGAGTCTTGGTCTCAGCCTTTCCTCCTCAGAGAGGTTCTCCGAGTCACATCAGCATCTTGATATTCTTCAGTGGACTCTCTCCAGTACTTCCCTGTCTCTCTTGAACTGGGAAGACTAGGAATGAACCAGTACTGCAGATATGCCCTCACTTAGGGCAGGGTAGAGGGGGAGGAGAACCCCACCTTGACCTCCTGGTGCCACTCCTCTTAATGCTCCCCAAACTTCTTTGCTTTTTGCCTTTCCCGTGGCCATCATCCCCACCAGCTTTCTCTCCACTGCCTGGAGCCAAGCCTCTCTCAGGCTCTCCTGGAGCCATGCCCCTCTCAGGCTCCTGACTTTGCCTCTTGCAGAGTTCTGCTCAGCCCTGTAACAAACTGGCATCTCTGCTTTCACATAGCTGGGATGTTTTGTGGGAAAGGAAGATTGGGGACAAGCAGCTTGTTATCATTTTAGCAGAACATGGCAATAACAGAAAAACAGGACAGCTGATACAAATCACCCATTTTATAAGTTCTAAGGCAGATAATGCAAGGAAAAGAAACACGTAACAGAAACCAGATCTCTCAGAGGGGCTGCTCTACACCATGGCAGCTCCTTCAAACACTTCACATGCTCCTCCTAGGGCTTTTAGGGAGAGTCTGGGCAGAAGCAGGGCTTCATATCCGGCATTTGAAGGGCAGTTGGTTTCAGACTGATGAATTCTTGCTAGAAGGCCAGTTTGGGGGGAAAGAAACAGGCAGCAGTTGGCTGAGAGCCAGGGGGGATTGGGGTTTGATGGGGAATCCAGTCCTGGGGGTGAGAATCAGTTGCTCCTCTGAGCTGCCTTGTGCAACAGCCTCATGTGATTGCCATGTTCCCATGAGACAAGAAGGCAAACTCAAGCTGGAATGCAAACCTGGTCCTAAGCCTGGTGAGGATTCCAACCACTTCTGGATATCGACCTGAGTTACAGGCTGCCTGGAACTGCTGCTTTGGTTTGGGAGGAGAATACATGAAGGGAGAGTGTCAGTCACCTCCGGCTTACACATGCCCTGGATGGTCCCAGGAAAAGAAGCAGCAGCTTTGCCTGACTTTACTGGGCTGGACTGGAGGCATCAGGGAGTTCCCAGGAGCTGATGGGTGCCTTGTACAGGCAGGTGGGGCACCCACGTGTCGTGTCACCAGAAAGCTGCAGGCACACAAAGAGTTCCCACACACACAGGACAAATGTCCTTACACACCCTTGGTTAAAGGCAGCTGCTTAAAACCCCACTGCAGAGCATTTGTTTTCTTTTAAACTTGTTTTTCTTCCTTCCAAAGGTCACCCAAAGCAGGTCCCAGGTTGGCTTCTCCAGGTTGTTTTTGAGCCAGTATTGACCAATTGCCAAACCTCAGCCCTGCTGATTGCTGGTTTATAACACACTGATAAAGCTGGCTTAAGCCACTTCTGCTCCCCCACCCCACAAATGTCCCCTGTGGCATTCCTGACCCTCTCTCCCCACTACCCCCTACACCTCATCCCAGCTCACTGCCTGCATCCCCTCTCTCCTGGCTCCCAGGTGTGATGCTCCCGGCTGGGCACACCAAGCTGCTGAGCTCCAAGGATGCAGGTGACCCTCGTCCCAGGGTGGGCGCTGTCACCTCTGCAGCCAAGCTGCTGGTGGCTGGACTCTGGCTTCTTCCCCACAGAACAGCTCCTGCCCTGCAGCTGAGTCCTCTGGAACTTTGGGTGTGAATATTTCACTAAATAAAAAATAGCAGGGAGGGAGGAAATAAATTAATTAGGGTGAAGAAAAACTACAGTCTCCACGTCTGTGTTTTTCAGGTGAAACTTGTTCTTGCTTTGCTTTTCTACTGGTTTGTGGGTTTGTGGGGGATTTTTTTGTTGTTGTTTTTTGTTGTTTTTTTGTTGGGTTTTGGTTGGTTGGTTGGTTGGGGTTTTTTTGTTAGCCAATTTAAAACAAAACCAAACCAAACAACTACTGAGGCTGGTTTTAAAAAGCCTGAGATGAACTAAAATATTTCATTTAATCACAGTCAGGACAAGTTATTCTGAGTCAGTGAAAACTGAATCTTTGAGAGGGAAGGAAGCCGTTTCCTTAGAAAATGAAAAGCTTTCCACTCCTGGGCAGTCTAAGTTCTATAGGCTTTGCCACTTGAAGGAAGTAAAAGAATTGGTTTCTCTTCCAAATCAAACGTATGATTTCCCTCCTTCTGAAGGCAAAATATTTTTAATTTGTGCTCATTTCCCCCTTCTTTTTTAGAAGAACAAAGCCCAGCGCTTTGGGTGGTTGAATTTAGTGTCCTGGGGAAGAAGTGTGAGTGCCCCGAAGGCTGGCACGGGGCATTGTGACGATGTCTTTCGAGCGAAACAGAAAGTCACTGTGTGGGCTCAGGGCTGCAGAGGGGGTTTGTGGCAGCCTTTTTGCAGCAGCTGGGATAGAAGTTAGGGGTTTGTAGGTGGATTTCGGCTGGGCTCTGCCCGCAGAGGTTCCAGGCTCAGCACACAAAGAAATGTTCCATTCTCCATAGTGCTGTCCCTGACACTAGCTCCCGCCCCGATTGTTAGCCCTGAGAGACATCCTCGGGTGGATATTTTATTGAGTTTAGGTAAAGATTTGGGGCAAAACCCTGACCTTAGTCAAACCACTGTTAAAAATTCCATGGACTGCACTAAAGGCAGAATTTCTCCCAGAGGATTAAGGCAGAGGGCTGTAAAATTGTCTGTAGTGGGAGAAAACTCTGCAGGATGAATTTCCTGACAGGCTCTCAACATCTTGTGCCGTTCTGAGCTGCACTCTGAGCCCATTGCAGCTTCCTGGCTGCTGATTCGTGACTCCAAGTTATTTCACAGCTCACTTTGGGTGACTTCTTCTTGCAGGGATTTGAGAGTAAAAGCCATTTTGGTTCATTTCATTAAGCACCTCAATTCAGGGATTTGCTTCTAATCCTGGAAGGAAAATATCTCTCTGAATGGAATTTCTCCTGCAATGTTTGTCAGCAGAAACTGACAACAAAAATGTGAAACCCGCAAGCCACAATGCCAGGGACATCTCTATTACTCACTTGTTTTTGTTTTTGTTTTTGTTTTTTCTGTTTCTACAGACTTTGTACCAGAGTTTCCATCCCTCACAGCCTGCCTGAGACTGGCCACAGGAGGGATTCAAACTGCACAGCTGTTCAAAGAAAGCAGAAAGCAGTTAAGTAAAAGCATTTCTCTGTGCACAAATACAAAAGGGATTTCCTCGTTAAGGTGACCGGAGGAGCTGAGAGTTACTAAGCAGCTTCTACTTAGGATTTAAAAGCATTATTAGGCATAAATATCAGTGATGGCTAATGAATAGATATTTGATTAATGCAGGGCTGAGTTTGGGCTCACCCCGCGGAATGGAATATCTCGGGATCACGTTTCTTGTCCGATGGGATTTAACTCGGACGATGCTCGGCCAGACCCCCCCCCCC
>VWYK01022543.1:14542-45443 GCA_013399775.1 Semnornis frantzii | reverse complement strand
CCCCCCCCGCCCCCGAACGTGAGCTTTTCCCAGGTGCTCCTTCGTCTTTCGGGAAATAAACAGAGGGCAGTGCCCCCTTTGGCCACCAGGGGGCACGAAGGGAATCCCTGCTGGAAACCGACCGGAACATGGATCCCTTCCCTCTTTGCTGTAAGAGATGGAGGGGCGGAGGGTCCCAGCAGCGCTCGCACCACTCCCTGGGTGCGAATCAGCTGTTTTGGGTGAGGGTCTGGGACATTCCGACCTGTCCCTTCCAGGCCGTGGCTGAATATCGCCTGCAGAAGGGGCTTGCTTTGGTGGGGCACTTGAAGGTCTTTACCACTGTTCAGGATGTTGGAGGCAAGGATGAGATGCTTGTGACAGGTTACCCTTGGAAGAGGGCATGCAGAAGTGGGACCCAGTGATAGGCTGCAGAGATGAGGAGGGGTAATCATCAGGAGCAGAGATGGGGACTGGTGATGGGTTACAGAGATGGGGTACAGAGATGGGGAGCAGTGATGGGATGCAAAGATGGGGACACTGATGGGGTACAGAGATGGGGAGCGGTGATGGGATGCAGAGATGGGGTACAGAGATGGGAAGCAGTGATGGGATGCAGAGATGGGGTACAGAGATGGGAAGCAGTGATGGGATGCAGAGATGGGGATGCTGATGGGATGCAGAGATGGGAACACTGATGGGATGCAGAGATGGGGAGCAGTGATGATTTACCACTTGGCCACACAGAGATGGAGCAATGTGAGAAACAGGGAGGGAAGTGACACAAGCAGGGTGTGCTGGTGGCCAAAAAAGAGAGAATTGTGAAATCTTCTGGGGCCACAGTACACTAATGTGGGCAAACATGGCTAGAGGGGGTCAGCTGAGAGAGGGGAGAAGGTTCTGGGAAAAGCCGGAGGCTGCTGCTGGTAGCAAAACGTGGATGAAGCAGAGAGAGAGGGGACGCATGGGCAGACTTCCCTGGCAAGAGAGGTGAGGAGCTGGTGAAAACATGCATCTCCCAACTCAACCATGAGGACTTCAGAGCAGGGAGCCAGCTGCAGCCAGCTGCTGGGCTGCCCAGCCCTGGCTTGGTTCAGTTAAGCTCAGCTGGGCTCAGCAGCCTCTGGCCCTCAGCTGAGTGTGGAAGGTTTTAGCAGCAGACCAGAAGGTTCCTGCATCTTTGCTTATCTCGGATAGGGGATGAAACCACAGCACAGAGGCAGCAGGAATGCAGCAGTGGGAGGCAAAGCAGACAGAAAAGCATCAGGGAGGTTTGAGCCTGGCCTCAGTAGCGTGGGGGTCAGTGTCAGAACCAGGGACATCCATGAGGAGCATGGACCTGATTGTCTCAAACTGCCACAGCAGCAGCTCCCTGGGAATTAAATATTTGTATAGAAAGAGAACAGTTGCTACTCTCTACCATTCAGATAACCAAGTCTCTTCAGAGACCAGAAATGAGCCTGGAGGTAGGAAGTCCCCAGTGCTGGGCAGTGACAGCAGGCTGAAGAGACCCCTCTGGCTCCCTGCCCCTCCCTTTGCTCTCCCCTTCAACCTCAGAGCAGTTTTTGGGTGCCAGGACCAGGACTGCCCACATCCAACCTTTCCCATCCCGCTGCCAGAACTTGGCACTGCACAGCGTAGCCAGAACTTCACCCACAACTGGTGCTCCAGGAAGTAACCTGGCAGGTATCTGTGGGCAAGAAGAGCTCAAGGACAGCATTTCTGGGAACTTGTGGGATCCACCTGGAGAAATCCCAGGACAGGGAGGAGATGACAAGAGTGAGGAAAGGTCTTGGGGGTGGACAGGAGGACAGCTGGCAGCCCTGGGATGGGCAGCAAGAGTGTGGGAGTGAAAATGCATTTTGGGATAAAAATAAGCCTGGTATGCTCAGGAGAAACTGGAGTGACACAAAGCTCAGGGAAACATCAAACCTGCGTTTGCCCATCCAGTTAGGTGCCACTGAGCTTTGGGTCAGCGTCCTCGACGCTGCGACTGCGGTGCAGGAGAGAAACATCGGGGAGGTCGATGGAGTCATCCAGCAGCAACCCAGGGATTTCAAAACCATTTCTGACGTGGTATTAAAAAGCATTTCTGTCCCAGTTCTTTATTAAACATAAGCAGTTTTCTTCCTGTATACATTTGCACATCTTCAGTGCAATCTGCACTACATCAGGCATTGATAGATCGGCACAGCCTCTGAAATGTTAGCTCTTGGGCAATATAAATAGCTGCTGATATTAAATCTGCTTTCAAAAATAGTTACATTACAATAAATTTGAAGGACTTGAAGGTTTTTAATCACCTCTACTTAGTTACTGAAGGATGGGCCAAAAAAGCAATCATTTCACTGGAAGAACCAACACAGGCACAACAGAAAATTCTTACTCACAATAATTGCTTTCTCTACAAATATTTACACTAAGCTAAGGAAATAGCTTGGAATTTTACAAATATCTTTCTCTCCTAATTTTTCCAACACTTGAAATATTGATCCAATGAATTCTTATTGAGACTGTTTCTTCTTCTCTTCTCTTCTCTTCTCTTCTCTTCTCTTCTCTTCTCTTCTCTTCTCTTCTCTTCTCTTCTCTTCTCTTCTCTTCTCTTCTCTTCTCTTCTCTTCTCTTCTCTTCTCTTCTCTTCTCTTCTCTTCTCTTCTCTTCTCTTCTCTTCTCTTCTCTTCTCTTCTCTTCTCTTCTCTCCTCTCCTCTCCTCCCTTCCCTTCCCTTCTCTTTTCCCCTGTCTCTTCCCTTTTCTTTTCTTTCTTCTTTTCTTTCTTTTACCCAACTCAAGGTTTCCTACAGGACCAAGCTGTGGATAGACGACTGCCAGGGATTACAGGAGTACAGCTCATGGAGCTGTGCTAGAGCCCAGCTGTCAGCAGCAGCTCCCTCTGTTGCTTTTGCCAATATTGCAGAATCAAAGTTGGAGCCATTTCGGCTGTGGAGGTGCAATGGATGCTGCTCTTCTGGAGTTTTGTTTGGTTGTTCTTGTGAAAGTACTGGAAAATAAAAGTCAAGGGAAAGCAGCTGGGTTGGGGGATGCAAAGAGCTGTGGAAGGGAGGCTGCATTACTGCACGAGAGGGATGTTGCATCTGCAAGAGCAAAGGGGCAGAGCACTGGACAACCTCTGCAATTTGGGGTGGGAAAGCTGTGGGCTCTGACAAGGATGGTTCTGTGACTCCAGCAAAAGGTTAGGGCAGAGTTCTTAACCAATCTCCTCCACATTGCCTTTGGCCCTGCAAAGATTTCATATATTATTGAACTTAACTCTCTTAATAGCCATGTTGGACTCAATGGAGCCATGCATGTGAGTAAAGCGTCGGCCTTAGCGGGGCTGCTTCCTAATCTCCAAACCAGGAAGAGCTCTACCTTCATGAGAGGGCTGCTGGTGGTGATTAATGCAGGGGACAGGCTGAGCCCCAGCGTTGCCAACCCACTTCTATCAGCATTTACTAACCATGCACAAAGCCACTGAGATGGTAGTGAGCCTGAGCAGAAGCGGCCAGGATCTGTAAGCCCAAATGGTGTTATTTTAACCACTGAGTTATCTATTTGCTGCCTGGAACAAGAAAATGTGCCTTAAATATGCTTCAGCAACAGAAAGTACAATAGAAGTGCACACTCTCATCAAGGCTGCAGCCGTTGCCCAACTGTTTCAGTGTAAAGGGATGCAGAAGCAGGTGGGAAGGGTTGTAGGGCAGGTGAGCAGCTCGCGCGAGAGTAAATTCAAAGTGCCACTTGTTCTTATCTGATGGAAGCACAACCACACACGGTGCCACTAATAAAATATAAATGAGGCAGATCAAAATGATCTCCAAACACAGATCCCAGGTTTCCATTTATGGTAATTGGTTCTATTAAAAGTCAATTAACAAAAAGCTTTGCTTTTAGCTGAATTAAGTCCAAGTCCACCTCTGCTTCCCAACAAGGCGAAATCCTCGAAAAACACCAAACATAGCTGCACACAAATTGCCTTTTCCCAAAGAGAGCTTCAGCATCTTGAAATAGGTCCTGGATGAGAGCAACCAGATCCAGGCTGGGCACAGCTAATTGGTACCCCAGAGGGTTTTTACTCCTGGCATTTGAGAAATAATGAGAATCAAAACCATTAGTAGACAGAGGGAAAGGGTGATAGAAATGCTCGCCTGCTCTTTTCTGTCAGCTCTATATTATGTTATCTCTGGGCAAGAATTCACAGTAATTTTCCTTCTGAGGTGAAGTAACTCTTTTAAACCACACACCCTTGGCAAATGCAGCAATCCAAGGAACAAAGTCTGTAGGCATTGCTCCTGCACATAGCAGGTCTACAGAGATAGGGGAAAAGAAGGAATTAGAGCTATTCCGTACTGGATAGATCTGTTTACTAGAAGAGGCTCACACACATCACTCTGACTGGAGGGGTGAGAAAGGTGATCTTTTAAAGTGGTGGTGTCTTTTTGTCTGTTTTGGTGGCAAGCTTTACATTTTTGTATCTTTATTTTTAAAATACACAAATATTTTTTTTTAAAAAAAAAAAAAAAGGAAAGAAACCAACTGCATGTGAGAAGTTCCTTAGCCTTGGAGCTGGGTGGCTGCTTAGTGTCACACTGGGAAGCAGTCCGGAAGTCAGTGTTGCACTTCTGTGGTTACCATCACCACTAATCAAACTCTGGGATGAAGGAGTGTGAAGCCCTTTCTGCAGGCAGATCACAAAGGACCCTGCTCCTCAGAACCCAGGCAAGACCAAACGAGAAATCACAAGCACATGTCTGGAAGCTGCTCCAGTCCACGCATCCCGGCACGAAAACTGCCATGTTCCCAAGCGTAGGCACCACCATCCCTGCCCTGTGTACACGACCCTCCCTCCGACTTAAACACTGCTTCCTCTCAGACCATTAAGTAGGCCAGGCTAATCCCAACAGAAACAAAACAGCATCAAGTGAAGGCTCTGGAGAGAAACACTGAGGAGAGCGCTGCGGTGAGGAGGGCAGCCTGGCCTGGCGGCATCCCTGCTGACTGAGGCAGAGCACTCAAGCTCCTATCCCCTTCTTTTGTCTGTTTAGTGATTACTTTAAAGTTTCAGAAGGCTTTGGGAGTTTGGCATTTTTCTAGGAGTTAGAAAAACAAAATGTGATCAGTTAGAATGATCTTGTCATTAACATAGAAAATAACTTTGTCCCGAACCTAGAATATAAGGCTGAAGCCTCTGCCCAAGGCAGACAGCTTTCAACTAGGTGATCTTTGAGGTCCCTTCCAACTCAAGCCATGCTGTGATTTTGTAGAGAAAAACTGCAACAAAAGCAGGTAGGGAAATAATGTCTGGTTGTGATTTCTGCAAGGGAGGGGTACACTGCTTTGTGCTACTTGGTGAGCTGTCACTCATGTGGACCTCTAGCCCCCGTTCTGCACACAGGCAGCGGAGTCATCACAGAGTCCTGCGCACACAAACCAGGGCGTGAAAGATTTTCAGGGCTCATCCTCAGATTTCTGAAGTTCAGCAGCTCTCAGCAATGCATTTCTCACCACCACCACAAAAGAGAGCAACCCTGTGCAAGTTTTCTGCTGAGCTTACAAATAAGCTCAGCTGGGCAACCAAGAGGAAAAGCTGGAATCACCACGGCTTCACCGCATGCCGTGGGGCAGAAACATACACCAGTAAGATCCAACCCTGTGCCAGTCTCACAAAGAATGATTTCATGAGGTTTTCAAATGGAATTAAAAGCTCCAAGAGGTGCAGGATGTGCTGTGTGAAGGGAATCCTCTCTGGCACACCCTCCCTGCTCACTCTCAGCAGGTTGACCTTTAATGTCTATACCTAAAGGCAAATTTAGGAGTAGACTCTGCACTACTGTGGTGAAATCCATCAATGACTTTCAAATGCAAGGCAATGCCCTGGGCAAGGGCTGGCTGGAGGAGGGGGCAAGGGTCCCAGAAGAAAGGGCTGATGCCATTTCCAGTGTGCCTGGGCACTCTGAGCCATATGCATGACCTCCATGTCATGTGTGGGAACAGGTGAAGGGACATGAGCAATGAGCAGCAAGATCACCTCCATGGAGACATGCCACTGGCTTCAGCAGCAGCCTCAGCGAGTTCATTTCAGTGTATTTCAGGTGGAAGGCTCCATCCCCCTCAGTACTGAGTGATCATCATTTGCAAACCATACAGGAGATGCAGAGAGTGAATTCATCGATCTCGAGAAAGCACTGGAGGCAGAGGCAGTTTGGTAGGCTGCAGATCCCTGCCAGCAAGCAGAGCCTGGTGTCCCTGAGGAAATCAGACTCTCATTCAACTAAATGGAGTCCTGTGTTCAACTCTGGAGTCCTCAGCACAGACTGAGCAGTGCCCTGTTGGAGCAGGGCCAGAGGAGGCCACAGCAGTGCTGGCAGGGCTGGAAGGGCTCTGCTGTGAGGCCAGGCTGGCAGAGCTGGGGGTGTTCAGCCTGGAGAGGAGAAGGCTGCAGGAGACCTTCTGGTGGCCTTGCAGTGCTTAAAGGAACTGATCAGAGAGCTGGGAACAAAGTTTTGTGCAGGGCCTGTTGTGACAGGACCAGAGTGATGGTCTGAACTGAAAGAGGGAGATGTAGACTGGAAAGAAGGGAGAAATCTTTACACTCAGGATAGTGAGACCCTGCCCAGGTTGCCCAGTGAGGTGGGAGATATCCCAACCCTGGAACCATCCCAGGTCAGGTTATCTGGGGCTCTGAGCAACCTATTCCAGTTGCAGCTGTCCCTGGTGAGTGCAGAGGGGTTGGACAGGATAGCCTTTAAAAGTCCCTTCCCACCCAAACCAGTTTGCAATTCTATGCTTCAATAAATGCTATGAAGGAATAAACCATCACAGACCATCACAAACCATCAGACACCTGCCACACTCCTTCCCCAGGCCAAACAACCTGCAGCTGTGGGCACCATGCTAGGTGCAAGTACTGAAGGTTAAAGCAGTTTCTCTGATCACCATCCAGCAACCAGTTCTGGAATCCAAACAGGAGAACAGGCAATGCTGAGCTGTGAGGAACCGGATGTGGTCTGGGGTGCCAGGCATACCCAGAGACCCCAGCACAATGTCACATGAAACAGCCACATCTGCTTGCATTTCATCCCTGAAATGGTGGAGTTTGACTTCAGCTTGACTTTGCAATTCACGGGGTCCAGGGGGAAAAAAGGGGAGTGGGGGTGAAGAAAGTAAGAGAAAGCAGCTAAAAACTAACCAGGAGCTAAACTGGGCTGTACCCTCACGGTACAGGATGGGTTGGAAGCCAATGAGGCACTCTGTGATACAAGCAGTGTGCGCTCTGCCGTGGCTGAGAGCACAGCAGCACTGGAGTTCCTCCTCTCCATCACACAACCCCCAAATCAATGTTTGCACCGATGCTGCCTGAGCACTTCAGGACTCGTACCTGGAAGCCCTCAGAGGGGGAAAAAAAGAGTTTCAAATCCCCTCCACTGGCAAGCTGGGGCTTTTCAAAAGCCAGATTGAGACATACTTGTTTTCCAAGCTTCCCCCAGGAAAGAGTTGTCTGATGCTAATTGCCAGCTACTTCCCGGGCCGTGACTCAGAGGCTCGCTGGAACACCCTGGGCTTGTTCCAGGGGATCTGGCCCACCCGGTGTCTCAGATGACTTGGACAAGCAGCTCCTAGGACAATATTTGATCAGCATTTAGCTGCTGCTGGTGCTGGTCCCCAGGGAGGTTGTAATCAGCACTTCCATGCCACCCCATCCCATCCCATCTCACCCCATCCCATCCCACCCTCCACTAGGGTTGCTGAAGCTTGTCTTTCTGTCTCAGTTTTGGAAACATTCTGCATTTTGAGGCCATCCTGCGACCAGCCTGCGGACACCAGCCTGAGCCCGAGGGCTTGGATTTACCAAACACACCGCGGCCATTGTTTGCCTCCACGTCACCCCTCGGGGTATTCGAGTCTGTTTTCCAGCACATCGCTGTTTAGACAAGAGCTCATTAAGTGTCATCATGTGTGTCGGTGGCAGGCTAAAAGAGGAGAAGCTCTTGGCTCTGCTCCCGTCCCAGAGATATCGACATTCCTCACCATGTCTGAGCTACGGTTTGGCCCCAGAAAACGTATTGCAGATTCAAAACATGTACAAAAACAAAGTGGCGCTCTCCTCCTGTCAGCTGCGGAGCACACCCTGGGTAAGTGCACTTCCAGCGGCACAGTGGGAAGCGAAGCCTGACAGGCTCTGCCTGCGCCGTCCCCCGGGAGCAGGCAGCTGGATCTTGCCAGCTCCACTCCGCCAAACTTCGGTGCTAATGTTTCATTTCTATCTCGCAGTCTGTCTGCTATAGAAAGTCTGTTGATGACTCCAGGCCAACCAAATCCTTTTCTAAAGGTCGAGTCCGTGCCCCAAACATGCCTTCAGGATCTTCTCCTCTTCACCCCTGGCTGTGCCCTGCAGTGACACGGAGCCTTCTCTCACTGCATTCCTGCATGCACCTTGTGCCACTGGCAGCCTGGCCCACGGCAGACACCAGCCCACCCAAGCTCCTTCCTTCTACCGTGCCAGTATTTAACACATGGGCGAGCCCCTGGCCCTGAGAAAGGGGTGTAGGGAAATTCCCCGGCATTTCAGCAGGACCAGGATGCCACCTACTGCTCTTCATCTTCGTTTTGGATGCTCCCGCACCAGAACTCGGGATTAAGGGTCACTTTCTCACACCTCTGAGAAGAGGACCCCGAGGCTGAGTGTGAGGCCATTTGGCTGAGTCATTAGGCAGCAGCAGGACAGAAGTTCATGCCAAGGGGGAACACCAGGCTGTATCTGGGCACCCTTTCACATGGTGATCCCTGTGCTTATTTTTCTTCTCTACCCCAATATCTGTATGACCCTTTAAAGACATTTTCCTAGGGTGATCTGACTTTTAGTCAAGATGCCCATGGTCACCTCTCATGGCATGTCACAAGTCAAAAGACACAGAGTAGTCACCATGCTCTGGCACAGCCACCAGAGCAGCCTGAGCTGTGACCTTGGTCCAGACATGGTTAATTTTCTCCCCTCTTGCCCTGGCTTGCACTGCCTGAACTTTTGTTCATTCAGCTGATGATCCATGCCATCCTTTATGCAAACAAGCCTAAATTGACTAATTAATCTCTGGGGTAACTCCACTGATTTCAGCCAAGGTGGAACAGGACTAACATCTTTAATCTACCCTTTGTTCCTGCAGCACAGCCTTTGCCTTGTCCACGAGTCAGAGTAGACCTCTAATTATGTGGATTTGGCTCTTAATCTTTTCTGGTCTCAGGAGATTCCACTTGCTGAAAATTATGGATTTCAGTTGAAACTGCTGAGGGTCTGTACAACATCACCAAGACGCCTTGCTGGAGAGCTGGTGGCACTTTGGACCTGTGCACCAAAACCAGTGCTGGGGACCGAGCGGCTGAGGGTTAAGCTCCGTGCTGCTGGGAAACCTGAACTTCTGCAGCTGGGCTCCCAGCTACATCCCTCAGGCGCAGCAAAGCTTGTGCAAAGAGTCACGTTTGGACCATTCTGCCTCGTTTCAGGTCCGCTTTGTTGCCCAAACACTTCTTCCAGGGCAAACCAGGGAATGCTTTCTGCAGCACAGAAGCAGCCAGGTGAGCATGGGAAGTGCCACCACGTACTGAGGAGGCTTCATGTGAAAATGCAGCCCATTTAAATCACAGTTGGTACCTTCTCCATCACAGGCTTTGCTGCTTTCTCTTTCCTCTATCCCATAACTTCCTTCACAGTGACAGTTAATGTCAAAGACTCAACAATAGAGCAGAGCCACAACTGGGAATTTGAAGCTTTCCATTTTTCCTTTCTTTTTTTTTTTTCCTTGACTCCAAGTGAAAAAGACGAGTTGCAGCTGACAGCTGTCCATAAAGGCTGGAAGGTACAAATGGGATAATGTAAACTAAAGAAAGAGCAAAAGTACCACTGGAGAAGAAAGAGAAATGAGCTTGTTAGAACAGTCTGTGTTACAGCTGCTTCCCCTGACACTTTGCTGTACCCTAATACGCTCAACAAATTGGCAACCTGTCCTTATGTATTTGCATCAGGGCTCCCTTCAGGGAAATGTCTATATTATTCTGTTTTGGATAAAGGCAGCAGTTTGATATGACAGGTAGGTCAAGTGTTTCCTTAATAAAGCATATGGGTAGGAAGGAAGAAATGGGCTGTTGTCAATGACTTGACAAATAGGTAGATCTGCCCCCCCTGAGTATAGCCAGGGAAAGCTCCCAGATAAATCGCCCTTGTTATTTTGATTTAACCACTTGCTTGCTGAATACATTTCTGCCCAGCCAGCTGTGCCCTCCATAAAGGTCGTACCAAGGAATATCTTAAAGGTCCTGCAGTGTGTTGTTTTGGATTTTAGTTACACAGGATGAGTCTGGACCAAAGTTGCAAAATAATTTCTGTTTCGTGCAGGTACCTGTGGACAACAAGAAATGGCCTCAAGTTGCACCAGGGGAGGTTGAGGTTGATCATGAGGAACAGTTTCCTCTCCAAAAGGGTTGTCAAGCCCTGGAACAAGCTGCCCAGGGCAGTGGTGTTGTTCCCATCCCTGGAGGGGTTTTCAGAGCCGTGGAGATGGTTTGGTGGTGGACATGGTTTAGTGGTGACCTGGCAGTGCTGTGTGAATGGTTGGACCTGGTGATCTTACAGGTCACGATTCTCCGAGTCTCTGTGTGCAATACTTCTGTGTGACACAGAGTGTTCATCCTGTCACTCCAGCAAGCTTTGTCACCTCAGCTCAGGCAGCACCTGCCCCAGAGTGATTCACAGGCTGCCCACCCCCTTCCACTCAAGGGTACCCTGAAAACAAGCAAGAAACCTTGTTCCAGGGTGTGCAAAGGGCTGAATTCACATGCAGCCCTTCACTTTGCACCCTTTACACCCACACAGCCTGCAAAACCCAGCACTGCTGGCTTGATGGCTGCTGTCCAATCTAAAACATGCATTATATTGTGGCATTGTAGATTTGCTCTATTGTTATATTAATAATGACAGAGTACAACGGTTAACTGGCATTTCCCTGGTTAGATACATTCATATCTAACCACTTTCAAAAGGTCATCTCCTCTGTTACAGTTTTCCTCCCTGCCTTACCAATGCAGACAAAGTGATTTTGCAGCTGCAGACTTTTCTGCATGGGAAAATCTGCTGGTCCCCCAAATCAGTGTAAACTGCTGTTTCCCTTATCTGCCATAAACCTCATCTGCTCCTCTTTACAACTGGGCATTTCTATACTGCTGAGCCAAGCAAGGAGAGGGCTGGAGCTTCATGTTATCTTTTTTCTTCTGCCTGTGTGTAGGGAGCAGAATTTATGCCCCTGCTTTGGGCAAGTCACTCCTTTTCTCCATACATGGTAGCACACCGACCCTGGCAGACCCTGCTCTGTTTTCCATATTAAGCAAACAGGGAGCTGTTGACTGTGCCCAGCACAAAAATCAGAGGTAGATGAAAAGTCATGGCAGAGCTAGAAGGTTGCATCTCGCCTTTCCTCTTTTCACAGCAACCCAGAAGGAAGGCCCTACTGGTCTGGAAGCCAGCAGAAAAAGAGAGGAGAGAGAACACTGCAGGTGGTGGTTATGAATTTTTGCATTAGTTGCTGCTAGATTTAAAGAAGTACTGATGTAGGTGCAGCCACACAAAGGTGCATCACACTTTTCAAGGAGGCTTTGCAGCCTGGAGACCATAGGCTGGTGAGGCAGCTTCCAGATGCCTCCTTGGAGGCTTTGTGCTGTTACAAATCTCACTAATATTGTCTCATCTTGTGTCATAACTGTGCATTATGACTAGGAGCTATGAAGACATTCAAGGTCAGATTTGATGGGCCCCTGAGCAACCTGATGGAGTTAAAGATGTCCCTGCTGACTGCAGGGCTTGGACAAGATGACCCTCGGGGGGCCCTCCCAGCCACTGCAGCCTGTGATTCTATGACATCTCTCAAGGTTTTTCACACCAGTGTCCCAAGAGGGCAGAAATCAGTGCTGAGACTCAAGAGTCACCTTCAGCATGACTCAGGCACCTGCCAGAGGATCACCCCAAATACAACCCTGCAGGATGCCAGCCTAGCTCAAGAGCTGAGAGGCTCCCAGAATCTCCCACTCCTCATCTACCTCCTCCTTTTCTACACACAGAGCCATAACACAGCAGCTTATCCCACCAGGTCAGGGTCCCCAGCTTGGGTTTGGACTGGGTTTGGACTGAAGCTGGGAATGGGGACCAGGGCTGTGGTGCAGGATGCTGCTCCTGCATCTGGCTCCTGGGCTTCCCTCTTCACTGGTACACTGCTGCATCCAATGCTTCTTTCCAGTTTTGCTCTTAAACAATGCAGGCAGCAAGAGGAGCAGAGGTTTGGTTCAGTAACGTTTCTGCAGAGCAAGGATTGAGGAGTTGGGCTCCTCAGCAATGGTCCCTGGAGGCTGAAGAGTACAGGCTGGAGTTTGGGAAGAATCTGAGTCCTTTAATTGATGGAAATGTTCAAATTAAATTAAAATTTCCTACATTCTCTGCCAAGGAAATAAACTGCATTTCACTTACATGTTTCTGTTTAAACTTGCAGGTGCTCCTGGTGATACTTATCTTATTTTTGCATTTGATGTTCCTGTTTGTTTTGTTTCTCAGAAACAAGGAGTTTGATTTCACAGCACCCCGAGCAGTTTGGGATCTGGTCATTTACTTATCCTCCTTCACAAACACAAAGTTAATGCATCTGAGTTGCCCAGGAAAAAAAATAAATACATAAAACATAAAGGAACTTATTTTGGAGGAAGAGCTTTTCTTTCTTTTGCCCTGCAGTGCAAACACTCCTGCTTCATTTGTATCATGTAAAATTCTTCCTCGTGACCTCTTTTCCTTTCCCAGTGTAACTTTCAGCCTAAACCAAGTTGACATATTCCTTTTAATGTGTTTTGAAAATATGCTCAATGGTGCTGAAAGCTAAGGAAGCTCAAATATAATTCCAAAAACCTGAGCCTGTCAGAAGCCTAACACAATCACTGTCAGAGGAGCTCTGCCATGGTTAGGAGCTGGGTGCTAGTTGAGGGAATGAGAGCTGTTGTCTGCCCTGGCACTTGGTATCACCTCTCTGCAGTTTCTCTTCCTTTCTTTCTGCACACAGAAAATCTGTTTCAAATGTTGTTGCCACAGAGAATATGGAACAGCAGGAGCAGGAGTAGAAGTTGATGCAAAGCAGGGATTCAGGATTGTTATTCCACTCACATCACTGGCAGGCAGGCTCCCTCTCCCCAGTTTTCTCCTGAGAAATTGGCTGAATTAAGAGCAGCTCTGACATGAAGGGCAGGAGAGAGGAATATTTCTCCTATCCACTTGGGACAGGCATGTGAATTTTCCAGCAATCCTTAATCAATAGCCTTTACATTTCCCCAGCAGTTAACCTTTGCCAAAGGAAGGAGGACAGTTGCTGTTTTGGCAGGCCGGTGAAGGGCAGAGAGTGCAGGAGCTCCTGGAGCAACCAGAGATGAGTGCTTGTGCATGCCAGACTCCCTCCCCTCCTTGCATTGCTAAGGGCTGGCTCTTTTAGGGAGTTTTTCACTTGCTCATATCACCCCCAACCCAAAGGGCACATTCCCCAGTAAGTGTGGCAGACACCCTCCTGCCCTGGCCCGGGAGGACCCATGCTTTGCTGGGCTGAGCATCCCCAAGAGCACTGAAAAGCCTGTTTGGAAACAACAAGCAAATTGAGTCAGTCCTTGGTGAAAGAACATCTGTGAGGAGCTGTGCCGGGGGTGGTTTTCAGGAGCAGGACTGCCTCACCCACCCTGGCACCGGCTCCTGCTGCATGGAGACAAAAATCCAGCTGGGACTCTTTGGTGGTGTCTGGTTTTCTGCTCCAGACAAACACACATCTCAAGTGCTGCCTCCAGACGTTCCCTGCTTGCTGGGAAGCTACCGAAGTAACCTCCCGAGGAGGCAAAAGCAGAGGCCTCTCTGGATGTTTTTCCCTTCCCACCTCAGCAGGCAGGAGCGTGCTTCATTTCATCTCTAACCAAAACCCCTCTGCTCACCAGTGGCTCTGGACTTTCACACAGAGCCATTCCTTTAAGGAAAGGGGAGCCAAACCCAAAATAACCTTCCTGGAGATACGCCGGCAGCACAGAAATAACACAGGGCTCCTTTCCCTGCCAGCCACAAAGGAAGGATTTCATTCAGCGTCAGCAGGCTCCCTCCTGCATGCCTTGTGGCCAGGAGCACGTGGAAAGCCTGACTGTGGTGCTCTGCCTTTCTCCCATCAAGGGAAGCACCCCACGGACGTCGCGCTGCAGTAATGGGCTCGTTTTTGGCTGTGTCACCTCAGCACTTCCCCAGATGAACTCGAGCAGGAACCTGGTCAGGTTGTCGAGCCCCAGTGGGTTTTGCCCAGGAGGAATGGTGTGGAACCACCTGTGCTGGCCTTCCCTGGGCTGAGTGGGATGTCCTCACCATGCCATTAATCCTTCCCGTGGAACCCTCATTCTGAAAGAAATCTGGGCTGGGGTGCAATGGGAGCTGCTGCTGCCATGGCAGACCTGATTACAGGATGGGGACCTCGTTTTTCAGGAAGAGCAGCCTGAGGGTCCAAAGGAGAATCAACCCACCCTGAACACTATCTGAATCCTCCCTCCCTGACTGCCTCCCACACCGACTTTGCCAGCAAGTTGCATCCAACCTGGCACAAACTGTCACATTTGGTCATTAGGAATTTCACCTCCAGCTATTTCAGGCTGGCTTTCTTATTTCACTTGGGCTTTAAAAATTCAGAACTAACAAATACATAGGGGCAGTTTTTCTCCTCTTTTTTTCCTTGCCTGTGCTTCAGATAGGAAATGATCTTTGTCAGAGAAGGTAATTCTTTCTCTTGAAAAAATGTGCTTAGCTGCTTGAACTCATTCACAAGAATATTTGCTGCTACTGAATTAGCAGCAACATAAGACAGGCAAGCAAACCTGAACTCAGTGAACCATGATCAAGTAATCCAAGGGAATCAGCCTGCTTCTCTCTAGACAGTTCCCAATACCGAATGCTAAGGCACAGCAATCCCACTAAATAAACCTTTTCTCTTTATCTCTGGGAACGGCCAATGCTATTTCCAATTCTCACCATTTCACCCTGAGTCCTTCCTATTTCCTGGTGATTTACAGCTCGGATCAAGTTTTAACCTAACAATTTAAACTTGCAATTTTTTTCTTTAACTCATTTCCAGCCTCTCTGAAAGTGACACAAGTGCAGAATGTTCAGCCTGCAGAGAGCGAATGAAAGAAGCTGATAGGAAACATTTCCCAGCTCCAGCTTTAAGCCAAGCTCATGATTTCTGAAAGCTTGGATTAAGCAATACAGTTGCTTAAAAAGAAAGGGACTTCAAGTGATGTAGAGTGGAATAAGTGGTGGGTTTGGCACACAAGGAATTGATTTTCTTTCTTTTCAGCCTGGTTTTTTTCTCCACTGCTGTTTGTCTCACGACCTCTCTGAAAAGCCCAGTTCCAGGATTCACAGCTTAGCACATAGCAAGCATCACCTGACCACTCTTCATCTTTCCACCCCTAACTCTGACATCAGGTTGGGTGGATTTTGAATATTGGGTCCTGTTTTGGGCCTCTCACGCAAAGAAGGATATTGAGGTGCTGGAGCAGGTCCAGAGGAGGGCAATGGATCTGGGAAAGGGTCTGGAGAACAGCTCTGCTGAGGAACAGCTGAGGGAGCTGGGGGTGTTTAGCTTGGAGGAAAGGAGGCTGAGGGAAACCTCATTGCTCCCTGGAAGGAGGTTGGAGTGAAGTGGAAGTTGGGCTCTTCTCCATAGTATCAGGTGATAGAAGGAAAGGAAATGGCCTGAAATTGTGCCAGGAGAGGCTTAGGTTGGACACTAGGAACAATTTCTTTCTTGCAAGAGTGGTCAGGCACTGGCACAGGCTGTGCAGGGAACTGGTGGAGTCCCTATCCCTGGGGGTATTCAAGAAACCTGTGGCCGTGGCACCTGGGGACATGGTTTGGTGGCCATGGTGGTGTTAGGTCAACAGTTGAGCTTGATGATCTCAGAGATCTTTTCCAACCCAAAGAATTCTATGATCCTGTGATCTGGGTGGATTAAACCAATGACAGGTCCTGTGCTGAAGGTCGTTTTCAGTCACCGTCCCTTGGGCATGGAGGGAGATGATCCAGCAGCTCACTGGGGTGGAGATGCCCCTTAGGGCTCTCCCCTAAAAGCCTTTCCCAGTGCTGCAGGATGAGCCCAAATAATTCCTGAGAGCCTGATTTAAGGCCCATATTTGCTCTATTCCTTTGTTCTAGCACAGTAAGAAAGGGAGCAGGGGAATTCAGGCAGCAGCGAGCGCAGCCATCACCCATGAGCACTGTCAGGGCAAGCCCTGGCCGTGCCATGGAGGAACCTGCTGCAGACACACAGCCATGTTTGGTCATGCCACAGGGATGGAGCTGATGTTGCCAACTGCCATATGCAAACCCCATGGGAACTCTTCACTCAGCCGTGCTCCAGGCTGGGCCAGTGCCCCAGGGAGGGGTTGGATGATGCATGACCACCTTCAGCATGGCACAAACGATGCTGCTGTCAGCTCCTGATGTGCCAGTGTCCTCTGCTGTGGGAAAGGGGGGTTGTGGCCCCCATTGGGAGAAAAAGGCAAAACAACATAAATCATATTTCATCTACTGAGACCCCCATGCGATAAAATGGTTGAAAAGACTACTTTATTTGTAAAACACATATGGAGACCTTAATCAAGCCAGGAATGAGGTCATTTCTGCCAATTAAGTCTCCCTCGCTCTGCAGTTGGAAGCAATCAAAACAAAGGCAGAATTATCAATGGTGTGTCTATGTGCTGTGGCCCCAGAAAACACCCGTGGTGCTGGGGCTACACTAAATCACCTCTCACCCTGCGCCAGGGAAGCTGCTGCCCTCAGCTCCCCTGGACCTGGGGAGGAAAGCAGGGCTTAGCATTTTTGCCTAATTAAGGGGTTAGTATTTTGAGTGTATCCTATCTGTCTTATTTTCAAGCCAAAGGTGGCATTGTAGCTAAATGGCAAAGGGATAGCATTAACCCCAGGCTCCCATTTAGAACCAGTTTATGCCTGTTCCCACCCCAGTCCCCTCCTAGTACTCACTGGAGCTGTTGGAAGGTTTGGGTTTTTTCAGCCAATGCAGTTTATCCAAGTGAAAGAAGTCACACTCCTTGCCTCTTGCTGAAATATCCTTGCTCTGGTATTGGTCCTGATGGTGACCAAATACTGAGAGCTGCTCTCCAGTGAAACAACAAAAAGAGAAGCACTCAGTGCTTGATTTAATATGAAACACAAAATACCTGCCAGCTAACACTAAAAAGGACATCAATTAACTGTCTTAATGTAATGAGTGATAAAGTGACAGTCACAGTACCTGGAATTCCTGTACAACTTCCTACCTATGTCTAAGACTTTGACCACATGTTAATGATCCTCCCAACACCTCTGTAATTATTGATACCCTCATTTTAATTAAGAGGAAAGTGAGACACGGAGAGATTTGTTCCATGCTGATGTAACAAGCCCATTTATCCTGAGCAGCTTGCATCCTCCTCTAACTCAAATCATTCCTCTGCCATTGCAAAAAGTGAACAGTGGAGCCAAGAAATCTGCAGGACTTGGATGCTCAAGCACAAAATTGTGATCTTCCAGCCTCCCTGACCCTGCAGCAAGCATCCCTAAACATCTGTGTTTCCTACATTAAAGTTCTCCAGATGTCTAGAATTCCCAGAAATTCCCTGCTCCTCTCTGCCGTGCAGCTCAGGGCTCATCTCACATGTAAATTGTGTCAGCATCTGCAGAGGAGGTTTCCCCACAGGGGCATCACACCCCCGTGCCCAGTCTGGCAGGTACCCCCACGTGGAAGAAGAGCACCCTGAGCCCCAGCCCCAAATCTAGCTGCAGTTTAGGAGCTATGGAGAGAGTCTCTCCTCTGAATGCAGAGGACCCCCTTTGGGTGCACCATCACCAACCACGGTATGTCGTTGCTGGGGGTGGTGTCGCTGGAGAAGGCTGGGCAGGTCTCACAGGAGCTGGGGTGGGTGCAGGGTCACAACCACTTCGTGGGCAGCCTCCGCGCCCTGCTCTGGCAGCACAAGAAGCCCGTGTGGGGACAGGGAGCACTGACTGGGGCCGTGCCCCGTGAGACGCTGCCGTGGCAGGGGCGCGGGTGGCTCCACCCAGCCCTGGTCCTTCCTTCAGCTCTGGAGGCTGTGGACATGTCCCAGCAGGTGGATGGGCTTAACTCTTGGGGAAACACTGAGACTGGGTGATGAAAGCTGCTGCTGCGAGGTGGAGCTGTGACCTGAGGACAAGGCACAACTTCTGCTCTGGCAGCCGAGGGGAGCGTGTCCTTCCTTCTCTCCCAGGTTTTCCTCCTGACTGGCCTCAGCATGCCCTCCACAGCCTCAGGACACCACCTCCTCCCGGGCAGCTCCACTCCAGCACATCACCATGGCTCATGGAAGCACGGGATCACAGAATCCCTGCGGCTGGAAAAGACTTCTGAGATCATGTCCAAACATTATCTGACTCTACCAGGGCCATTACTACACCATCCCCTTGATCACCAAATGGTGAGTGCCTGCATCCTCCTGAGGTGGCTCTGGATTTGCCCTAGTGCACAAGCAGTTGGCACGACAGCAAAGTGACATCAGAGTGGTTCCAAGTGTGACTCGGGGACTGTTTCCACGGAGCAGATCCCCATCAGCAGATCCATAGCAGAACTGTGCACCTGCTTTCCAGAAATGCTGAAAACTCCAGAGGGTGGAGGACCTGAGTATCTCTGGAGTAGGAGAGGATTTTAAAGTGAATTGCAAATTATGGTAACTCACTGGAAGCAAACTGCTCCCCTGAATCACGTCGGACTGATCACAACATCTGTCAGACAGGCTGTGTAGGTCCAAGGTGGAAGCTGGTCCCCAGTCAGAGCCAATCCCAGCCCAGGCAGGGACATGTCCCTGCCCAACCACGTACAACAATGAAAGGTGATAGAACAAGATGAACTGAAACACTAATCCCATTATAATGAAATGCTTTCTATCCACAGCTCACTCACTCCCAATACCTGATTTCCTATTCCCAGGTGCATTTTAAGGCTTACTTAAGTGTTGTTTGTGAGGTGTTGTTGTTGGTGAACAGTGGATTTGCATTGCTTTCTGTTCCATTGTAATCTCAAGTCCAGAGCAAAGAGATTCCCTTCTGCGGATGTCTAAGTTTACACACGGCAGCAGCAAAGCAGTGAAGCTCCCAACTGCCCTGTGGCACTGATACAGTTTTATCAGAAGTGGCTGAGAGAAATGGGATTGGTTAAGCCTGGAGAAGATGAGGCTGAGAGGAGACATCGTTGCTCTCTATGGTATCTGAAAGGAGGCTGCAGCGACGTGGGAGTTGGGCTCTTCTCCATAGCATCAGGTGATAGAAAGAGAGGAAATGGCCTGAAATTGTGCCAGGAAAGATTTAGGTTGGAGATTAGAAACAATTTCTTTACTGCAAGAGTGGTCAGGCACTGGCACAGGCTGCCCAGGGAACTGTTGGAGTCCCCATCCCAGGAAGTGTTCAGAAACCTGTGGCTGTGGCACTTGGGACATGGTGTAATGGCTGTGGTGGGGTTGGGTTGAGAGTTGGACTCATGTAACCTTAGAGGTCTTTTCCAAATGGAACAGTTCTGTGGTGCTATGATAAGAAAGGTTTTCATCTCTTTTCTGAGTGTCTTCCTTTTCTGAATGGTGGAAATTGTGATTTGGGGTCAGGCTAAGGTTTGTATAAGGAGTTTCATCTCAGCCAGAGTTGGTGCCACTCATTGCCACCAGGATCACACAGAATTCCTCACAATACTGCCAGCACAGAGCCAAGGGGATGAAAAATTCAGAATGAAAGGGGACAGTGCTCAGCAGCCACCCTTGAACTTCTGTTTACAGAAGATCTCCTTCTACCTACCTGGCAGAGGCTCCTGCTGCACTGGCATGGATTGACAGAAATTCTGCTGCTGGGCAAAGGAGAGGAGAGGTGGAAAGTCACTCCCATTTATCTTAAATGTTTGAACCAGGTGCACCTACACACAAAAAAGGAAAAGAAAACCCAACCAGAAGGCTGCCATTCATGACAGTATTACTGCCATTGTTTGTTCTGTAATTAGTGATGATAGCTGAGCAGGCTGCAAGGAAAGCAAATAAAAAGTTAGCAAATGGAGCAGCATTCCAGAAAAGCAACAAAATGAGACCTGGCAATGACACCGTGAGGGTATGCCAACCTCTGTGGGGCTATCCTTTCATTAGCACCTGATTTTCAGATCAAGGCCTTTCTGTGAGGAGGTGGAATTCCAGAATCGACTTTGAGCTCAGGTGCACAGTGAACGACACCAGGGCAGTTGTGGGCATCAGTCAGCAGCTTCTGAGTCTGTGGTTAAGGCAGCAGAGGGTTCTTACTCCAAGGTGGCCAAGGGAAAGTGCCTTCCACAGACTGTCATGACAGAGATAGTGCTGCCATTGTTGAGGTTCTTGAAACAGATTTGCTGTTTAAAGAGTGGGAAGGGCTTCCCAGGGGCAATTTTACTGAGAGTCTGAAGGCTTTTCCAGCAAACAGATCCATATAAAAGCCTCTTTCCACTGCGGGTTGCGTAATGCTTGAGAGCCTGAAACTTCAGCTTTGCAGAGGGCTCTCCAACATTGTATGAGGCAAAAGAGTAGTCAAAGGGGGAAATACAGCATTTGGGAAGAGATTATCTAGCTGGGGGAAGCCTGTACTCCTGCCTCCATCTGCCTGGTGGCTCCTTCTGATCCTACCTGCGGCTGAGCGCTGACCATCCCCAGCGCTCCCTCTGCTCACTGCCCCAGCAGCTGGGAGTGGGCTAGAATGGAGCTGCAGGGTGGAAGGTATCCTTCCGGGGGGTGGGAAAAAAGAAAAAGGCAAAACAAAACATGCTTTGGGGTTTTGAAAGTGCTGCATTGCTCATGCTGCCATGCTACCACTTAATCATGCACCTCACCATGCCAATGCCTGCCTTGCTTGGTGTCATTGCACTCACAGCTCCCAGCGCTCTCCGCCATGGTGCATGTTCTCTTGGCAGGAGAACCAGTCAGCTGTCAGCATTACTGGGAGATGCAGAGAGGTGCTTAGGTGATTTGAGGAGAGCCTGGAGGAAGAACCTCTGGAGGAAGAGCCCTGCTTCCCTACCAGCCATAGCTCCACGCTGAGCACACAGGGCCCATTACCTAGAATGCTCTTCAATAGGTGGCAGGTTTCTAGCAGAGTTTATTAAAATCTCCCTATCTTATCTTCATCTTGAAGTACTCAAACAACTTCACACCTAGCCAACTCAGGCCCTCAGGCTTCTCAAGGGCGAGGGCTGCACCCTGATACCTCATCACCGCTCCGAGCTGAACAATGGAGAGGCTCAGCCCATGGAGAAACCTGCGTTGGGCAATTGTCCCACCCCACGGAGGTCACGGCAGCCGCACGCCTTCACCGCCCGCGGGAGGCAGCAAGCAGAGCTCTGATGGGCACAGTGAAACCCGCTGCAAAGAATCTGTCCCAGCACTCTGCTTGCTTGCTTCTGCCTTCTTGCACCCAGCAGGACACAGACCCCAGGAGGCTTCAGTGCCTGGCTTGATGGGGACAGCTCTTCTGGGGCTCAACCACCTGCTTTGTTAGGGCTTGAAGAGGAGTTTCTCCTCGGTAATTAGTCATAGCACAAACAAACTCTGCAGAGTCAGCCCTGTCAGTGACAGTCCTGAAGGGTTGTCAGCCCCTCCTAGGTCACCTGGTCACAAAGCATCACAACACATGATACAATATGCCATTAAAAATAAAAGCCATCCAATGGCCCATCCAGGGCCCCGGCTCTATTGTGGGGACCTTGTAATTAAAGAGCTCCAAATGAGCGGCCTCACAATATCACACAAAGGCCTGAAAAAAGCCCAGCAAAGTGATAAGATCACTTATTAGTGCCAAACTTTTGATTTAATTATATATTCCTGGAACCCTGTTCTCAAGGGAACTGCTTACACAACCACATGGTGAAACAAAAGAAGGGATTAAATCCTGTGGGAGAGGAGCCGGAGAATTTGTTCCCGATTTGCAATGAGAAGTCTCCACACTTCTGACCAAGGAGGGCTCCAAGATTAAAGAACTGAAGAGGCCAAAAGAAAAGGATTTTCTTCTCCTTTTTTCAGCGATAGAGAGGCAATAAAACTCTGGTTATTGAACTGAAATGGAGACTGACACAGCACCTCTCTGGCTGGAAGAGCTGCCACTCTCAGTGGGGCCAGGGCTGGAGGGATGCTCTCCTCCTGAACCCCCAGCTCTCAACTGCACTGCCGAGTGAGACCCTGCCGAGTTGGTCTTTCTCCACACTGTGCTTTACCCTGAATGCCAGGTTCAAGGGGGGCAGAGAAGTTCAGGCTGGAACCAGCTCAGCCCATGGGAGGGTGATGTGAGGAAGAGAAATGCTTCACTCCGTATTTTTGTCAGCAGCATATTTAGGCTGCTGACAGTGTCCCTTGCTCAGCTGTCAGCTGTGCAGAGAGGAGCCACCTCCACTCCACCTGCCTGCCACCAAGCCTGTAATTGAGCAGTTAGCTGTCATTAGCAGATGACTCTTGCCCACACACTGAGGCTGTTTCAAAAGCTTTTTGTTTTGTCCTTGTGACATTGCTCTGATTCCTTCCTTCCCTCCTTCTGTTAGCAGAGCCCAAAGTCCTGTCCAGGCCAGATCTTTGCCCATCTCTCTTATCACAAACCCAGGTTATTTGGATTTTCTCAGGCCCACTCTCACCTGACCTGGCATTTTGGGAGATGATTTTATGGCTGTGGTGGTGTTGGGCTGATGGTTGGGCTTAACGATCTTAGAGATGTTTTCCAGCCTATAGTAGTGTCTTCTTAGGGGAGTGCTGCTTTCTTACCCTGCTCTTCACAGTGCTTGTTTCCCATGAATCCCACAAAGAAATCTGAAAATGCACCCTTCAGAATCACCTCGAACATCCCAGATCTGCACAGCTCCAGCCATGTCCATGCTCTTCCAACAAGGTGCTCCACAGCCAAAGTGAAGACAGACTCAACAAGGTCATTCTCTTCCTTGTCTCTCTGCTTTGCTGAGGACCAGCATGACAGCAGCAGAAATGTGGCCCTCCCATTGGTCAACTACCTTGTAAAACCCCCTGGTGCCAAGCACTTGAGAAGTGTGGAAGCACTCTGTAGGGCTGCCAGCCACAAGCTGAGATAGCTCTGGCAAGTTGAAAGTCCTCCATGTAGGGTATTTGACACAAGTGCCCCAAGTGCTCAGCAGGTCACACTTGGCACCATCAGAAGTGGCTGAAGGGTGGCAGGAACACAACAGCCAACCTGGCAACAGCAAAGAGCTTAGAAGCATTGTGTTTGTTGGAGCCCATTTGGCTTTGCCTTTCCTTTTCTGCCTGCAGCATTGAAGCTCCTGGTTTGCAGAGGGCTTGGCTCAGACAGTGTCTACTGTCCTTGGGAGCTATTCCACAATGTGACTGCAGGCAAACAGTGACCAGCAGGTCAAGGGAAGGGGTTCTGCCCCTCTGCTTTATTCTCATAAGACCCTACCTGCAGTGCTGGGTTGAGCTGTAACCTTCTCAGCACAAGAGAGGCATAGACCTGCTGGGACAGCACCAGAGGAGGCCACAACAGTGATCTGGAAGCCCTCTCCTATGAGGACAGGCTGAGACAGTTCGGGTTGTTCAACCTGAAGAAGAGAAGGCTGTGGGAAGACCTTACTGTGGTCTTCCAGTTCTTAAAGAGGGCAAATAAGAGAGATGGGGACAATCTTTTATACTGAGGGTGGTGAGACCCTGGCCCGTGACGTCCAGAGAGGTGATGCATGTCCCATCCCTGGAAACATCCCAGGTCAGGCAGTTTGGGGCTCTGAGAAACCTGCTCTAGTTGCAGCTGTCCCTGCTGACTGCAGGAGAGTTGGACTATGTGACCTTCAAAGGTCGCTTCCAGTCCAAACCATTCCTTGTTTCTCAGATTCTGTGATCCTATGGCTCTGGTAGCAGCCAAACAGGAGCCAGCAGGCAGATTTCAGGCCAGCAAAGCTGCAGTCCCGTGACAGAGTAAAATGTTGTGCACATGAAAGCTGAGGACTTATTTACCTCCAGGCTCCTGAGTCACCAAGCAGTAAGCCACATAACAGGTTTCCTCCCAAACTTCGGTAGGTCCTAAAGGTAAAGAGGCTCATTACAAGGTTTAGCTAGTAATCAATCATGCTTAAGGACCAAGGACTTAATAGCTCTTAAAGATGGGATCAGAGCTCCAAAGCCTGGATACGCTGTCTGGAAGAGGCACTTGCTGGCAAAGCGAGGCCAGCACCACAGCAGGATCTGGTCGCTCCCCACTCCCAGGGCGAAGGTGGCCCTGGAGCTGTGGAGATGATTCTCTGCCTGTCCAAGATAATCCTATTCAAAGCAATCATCTGTTAAAGAACTGGAGAAAGGCCAGCCCACACACTGTAGATCCGAACCTGAATGTTCCCACAACCCGAGGAGGGAGCTTGAGATCAGGAAATGTTTGGGAAAAAAAACCAGAAATATCACCTGAGAAGTGTAGAGGAGGCTGAGGAGCTCTACGAAGGCTGCCACCAAGCTACTGTTTAGTCAGGAGATGGATCAAGACTTCAGCAAAACACTGTTTCTGTGCAGAGCAGACCCTCCCCCAACAGGGCAGCCAAGTGAGGGCCACAGAGCCAAGTACAATGTGGACACTGTGCTCCCACCTCTCCTCTGACACCACGGAAGACACGTTCCTGCCTGGCTGGGTACCATGAGGCTGCCCTGCTCCATCACCAGCCCCAGAGCGAGCTCAGCGCAACCTCATGCCCCAAGCTGAGCCCTCCACCCAACCGTGCTCACTGCAGCCAGGATCTGGTCCCAGTAAGGACCCCGGTGCAGACTGACCCTGGCAATATCACCACACTCATCCCCAGTAACCTTTTGGGCGGTTGTTTGGATCTTGGAAGGAAAAATGCAGTGTTATGACAAACAGACAGCTTTCCCCATTTATTAAACGCTCATCATTTGTTTTAATGGTTTCTCTAAACAAGTAGAGTTTTTTCTCAGCTCTTTGAGCTTTTAAATGACACAACTGTTATGCTAAAAGGGAACAGGGTGATGATTTACATTTGGAGCGGGGCGGGGGTGGTGGCAGGCAGCAGGACAGCTGTAAGGCGTCGGACGTGGCTCTCCTCCACCCAGAGAGTTTGTTTGCGCCGTTTCGCAGGCTCGAGGCCCTTGGTGCCCTCAACGCTGGCCACAGACTGGGTGGCAGTCATTCCTCTGTGCCCATCACCGTGAGCTGGGGTGGATCCTGGCCTCCACAGTGCTGTGGTCATATGGAGTCGTGCTTCCCTCTGTATGAAACTTATGGAAGATGGGAAGCGTGCCCCAGAGCTTGAGTGAGATTCTGTGGCTAATAACCAAGGCAGCATCCTTGGCTGATGCCAACCCGTACTGGCAGCCAAAGTGATTCAGTGTGAAACTCAGACACTTTGTATTTCTTTTGCCTTACAGTTGACACCAGAAGGTGGTTGGCAGGCTTGGCTCCCTGCAGAGGGAGGCTGGCCAAGGAAGATCACAAGAAAATCAGTTAATTATACAAAATAGCATTAAATGTAATTTTGGTGGACATTACAGATACTGCTAGACCAGCCCTAAGTGGTGAACCAGATGAACAAGCTCCATTTGCATTTGTTTCATGTATAAAACTCATCTCTGCACAGGAGGACTCCCAGCCATTGGTGCCAACTGCAGTATGCTTTTCACTCGCCCATCTCCTTCCTCTTAACCTGCTCTCCTTGAGTCTCTGGAGAGTGCTCCTCTCTTTGCAGCTGAAGCCACAAGAGGAAATTAAACAAACTTGGGTGTGCAAAGCCCAGAAATTATATTTTTCAGGAAACATCTTTGGATAGCAAGCACCTGACTCAGGGCTTTCTGAAGCCGCAGAGCAGGTTGGGTTATCTGATCAGCCACAGGTATTTGGGTGGCATCGGCAGTGATTATTTCCTTCACATGCACGTAACCTGCAGGAGGCACAGAGCGGTGCGGGCAGGGGACGAGTTCCAAAGGCTATAGATGAAAGAAACACCTTCATGTGCTCACAGAGCAGCACAGAGGAGCTGCTGCAGTAAGCAGCAGCTGCAACATCAGTGCCAACTTGAGGCTCCAGATGATAAAGCAAAGGATGCACAGACCCACTTGAGAGCAAATTGCCCTGCTCCTTGTTTTTCTTTTTCTCCTTCTGCCTCTGGTTGTTGTTTCTGAAAACTTGAAAATGTTTGTACAAACTTCCATCTTGGAAGCCCAGCAGAATAAACAAGAATATACATGAGCTGCAAGAAAAGCCAGCAGACGGGAAAGAGATTCCTCTTTTTTTTTTTTTTTTCCCCTCAGCTTAGGGGTGTAACCATTGTGGCTATCCAAAAGTATGCACAAAAATAGCTACAAACCACACACAGCACTCAGCACAAATTTCCACCTATGCCTATCAGCAGCTCAGGTACCCACTCAACACAATCCTAAGGAAAAGTAACTCTGAATCCTTACAAAACACTCAGGAAGACAATAAGCCTGGATTCAGAGGGGCAAACATTTTTCACAGCCAAAGGCCATCCCCAAAATCTATCAGGGATTGGAACAAATTGGTGAGTCATCCCAAAAATCCTATCTGAACTCATCGCCTGCCTTCCAGTACACCAGCAAGCTGTTTGCTCAGAGGAGAGCACCCAGGTCCTGAAAGGTAGATCCTGACTGACAGTGAAGATCTGGAGCTGAGCAGAGACAGCCTCAAGAGAGCAAGGAGTGGCTGAACAACAAGAGTTCAGTTTTGCAAAAAAAAAGAGAAATCATCTCAAGCTTTAGTAATGAGTCTTGGTCCAACCTGAGGCAAAACTAAAATCTTTCCCTGACAAACTGTGAAGAAAGGATGAAGAGCAGGGGGGAACCTCTGCCTCATCCGAAGCATGTCCAGCCCAAAGCTGTGATCCCACACAATTTCTGTTTCCTAGTTGAGCCACCCAAAGCAAGTCAAGGGACCAGGAGGTCTGGTGGGACAGTGCCACCTCTCTCAGGCCACTGCATTTTCTGGGCTTTGTGAATTTTGGAAGAGATGTTACTCTGGTCCCAGGAGATCTTTCCCAGTGGAAGCTGCATTTAAAAAAAAAAAAAAATTCTTTAAAAAAAAAAAAAGAAAACCCAAACAAACAAAAACTTCCTGGTTCAACTCACTGCTGTGTTCCAAATTTTAAAACATCCTCATAAAAACTCATTCCCAACCAGCTGCAGAGCTTTTACAGACCATATACAGAAATGCAACCTCTGCAGGCTGCTTCCAAAGATGGATCTTCAGCCACACCAGGGATCTGCCAAGCTCCCACAGCCCTCTCCTGCTCCCCAGCATTCTGGAGTGTATCTGCAGGGTCAGTTTCTCCTGCCTCACCTACCCTCGGTGGTCTCTGGGAGTTGCTGCAGGGATGGCTGAGTTACAGCCATAGGCCCTGCAGTGAGCACACAGCCATGCCTCACGGCAGCCACATCTCTCTGCTGCACAGAAAGCTACAACCTCCTTCTCTGGGCCAAGGACCAGAGCCTCCTCCGCTCAAGAAATAAGACATTGTCACCAAGAGAGTTCCCAGCTCACAGCCCTGATAGGTCTCCCTATGCCCACAGAAACAAGCACAGAAGCAGCCTACCTGCAGCTGTGGTGCTCAGGGACATGGCTTCGGGGTGGGCTGGGCAGTGTTAGGGTTACAGCTGGACTCAATGTTCCTAAAGATCTTTTCAAATGAAAAAGTTTGTACCAGCCTAAGGTCTCCAGCATGAAGGTCAGGAGCAGCAACTGTTCTGAAGAGTACACACCTCGGAATCCTATCTGCTTTGAGCACAGGAGAACACCAACAGACTCTGCTCTTACACCTTCATTTACCTTCCCACTGCCATGACAAGGAGAAGCACTGCTGTGAGTGAGGGTCAGAGCCACAACCAACAGCTCCCTCCCTTGCCAACCTCTGTCAGAGCAACACAAACACTTAGCCAAGGCTGAGCTGTGGGGAATCCTGACTCTCCAGCAGTCAGTGCAGATCTTACCCTTGGTTTCAACAGGGCCAGGTTTCTACTCTCCTTACACAATCCAGTTGCCTCACACCCCATCTTCCACCCACTCACAGAACCCAGATGGTCCTGAATGTCACTCTAAAGAAAGTTCACCTTTTTGCCTGTGATACACACAGGGAGAGAAACCACAGGATCACAGGATGCCAAGGGTTTGAAGGCACCTCTGGAGACCACCTAGTCCAACCCCCTGCTGGGGCAGGATCACCTGTACTGAATCACCCAAGAGCATATCCAGGTGGGTTTTGAATGCCTCCAGAGGCAGAACCACAGAATCAGAAAGTGATAAAGGGTTAGAAGAGACTTCAGGAGATCATTGACTCCAACCCCCCCAGCCAGAGCAGGCCACACAGGAACCTGTCCAGATGGGTCTTGAAAGTCTCTAGAGAAAGAGATTCTGCTGCCTCTCTGGGCAGCCTACTCCAGTTCTCTGCTATCCTCAAAGTGAACTTTTTCCTTGTATTTGCATGGAACCTCCTGTGCTTCACTTTGTGCCTGTTGCCCATTGTCCTCTCCCTGGATGCCACTGAGAGGGGTCTGGCTCCATCCTCCTGACAGCTGCCCTTCAGATAAGCATTAATGAGATCCTCATTCAGACTCCTCTTCTGCAGACTAAACAGACCCAGGTCTGTCAGCCTTTCCTCATAAGGTAGGTCTAGAATCATTGGCTCATTGATTCATTGACTCATTGATTCATTGATTCATTGAATCATGGAATCATTGACTCATTGAATCATAGAAATGTTTTGGCTGGAAAAGACCTCTAAGATGAGGGACTCCAACTATCAACCTACCACCACCATGGCCATTAAACCATGTCCCAGAGTAAACATGTTCCAGTCCCCTAACCAAAATCAAGTTGCTGGTGCTCTGAGTGCAGCACCCTTCAGCTAGACTAAGCCCAGTTGATGGAAGTCCTTTTTGGAGAGAATGTGTCTTAGATCCACTTTCAGGAGCTCGTAAAGAAAGGAAAGCAAAGATGCTCAGCTCTCCTCAGAAGAGAAAGAGTCCTTTATAATACTACAGGCGCCTATCAGTAGTTAAACTGGAATCAAAGCTAATCCCTGGATTTCTAGCCTCACATGGCTATTAGGGCAGACATTAAAGTTTAATAGAGCAGGCTGTATGTGTTGCAGCTGGAGTGACAGGCCAGAGGATTAGCATTTCAAATCAGGAGTTGTGATTGCATCCAGTTTTGAGTTTCCTGTAAGTGCTGAGATAGCAGCAGATAGGAGTGGGGCGGTGGGAAAGGCAGCAGCGACCTGCGGACAGGAGCACGGCCTCGGAGCCAGCAGCGCCCCCAGCACACGGAGATTACCCAGGCCTGGGAGATAGATCAACTGAGCTTTGCTGGAGGAGGGCTTGGGGAGGCATAGTCACAGAATATCCCTTTTTTGCAGCAATGAGAGATACTGTTTCAAGAGAACCAACTTGGAGTAGGGGATACTGTTAGTCCCAGCTCTGCTACTGTCTCCCATGGGCTTAGGGCTCTGTCATTTTAGGATGAGGGTTCACCAGGGGCCGCTGGGAATTCTGTGTCCTGGTCACAGAGGCTTTCTGGCTGGAACACCTCAAGATTGCCTGAAAACCAATGAGGCACCTATGGAAAAAAACCACTTCCATGTTCCCTCTATGCAAGGTATGTCCTGTGCCACAGCTGCTGCCTGCACTCCTCACTGCTGCATTCAGAAAATTTCCCTGCTAAAGCCACCAGCAGAGTTGAATAAGAAACCAATAAGTGCACAAACAAATCAAGAGTAATCTATGCTGCAGACCTCGAGGATTGTTCCTTCCTCTGCGTTCAGACAATGCCCAGCACAACGAGGATCCAGATCTAATTGTGGCCTTGGGGCACAATAGCAAGGGCAGTAAAACCAACCTTGTTTTCTTGCAGCGATCTTCCCATTCCCAGCCCCACTTTTCTTTCCAAAACTGGAAAAAAAAAAAATCTAAGTTTATTCCCTATTAAGAAAATGTTGCATGACTTCTGCCTGGCTCATGCCTGCCCTTTGAGCAGCCTCACAGAGCAGCTACCACGGTCACAGACCTGCACAAAACCCCAGCAGTGGGGTCAAAACCCCAAGACTGGGGTCAAAAGTCTGAATTAACCTGTGGTGTGATTTCCCCATCCGCCTGAGCTCATACCTGCTGGGTGGGATGCAAATACTTCTTGGCTGGCCTCATTCAGTTCAAAACTGGTGTTCTTTGCTGAGCAGGTTGTGCCATGAATGGCCTCTGTGATGGAGGCACCTTTCTGGTGCTTGTTAGGTACTGCTCTCCTAGCTCTGGCAGTAAGCAAGCAGGGGAAAAGACAGAACCAGCTCCTGGTAGAAACCAGTTGCATCCCCATTCCTCTCCTCATGGCCAGGCTTGACTTTTCAAAGTGCCAAAAACCTTGGGACTGAGATGCTGCATGAGCAAGAGTTGTTGTTTGTGCAGAATTCTGAAGACAGCCTTCAGAGTCAGTCTGCAAAAAACATTCACAGCAGATGCCAGAGCCTAAAGACCAAGAACCATAAATTTGCTTTCAAGCAAGTGGAGGTCCATTGGCTGCTGCTGCTAACACCTCCAGCTTCTTCTAGGTCAAGCACATCCACATTCATTCCACACTTTTGCAAACCACTCCGTTTGCAAAGCTGACTCAGTATTTATTAGGATAACCCAGCTGAGACAGCCAAGTGTAGCATTTTTGGACCAATTTGTCTGCTCTGTGATCAAAGATGTTTAGATGTCATTATGACTCTGGAACGTTATTATCTTTGGGACAAGAAGATAAATGCTGCAGATGCCAAGTTGCTGGATGATTTAATGGTTAAATCCAGCTTTTTT
>VWYK01022543.1:0-14509 GCA_013399775.1 Semnornis frantzii | reverse complement strand
TTTTTTCTCTCTTCCTTTGGTCTCCACCCATTCCACAAGATTTTTGGATTGTCTCCAAGCTGAGTTCATTCCAAAGTGTTTCCTCATTTTAGTTCTGTCCTTCTGCAGAGGGCTGCACATCCCAAAACCATAACAGAGGATTTGGCAGCTATCACTCTCCTTGTTTAACATACTGCCAGAGACTACAGGCCAGCTCCGACTACACACAGTGTGTTTATGCAAGCAGATTTCATAGGGGAACTTCAAAACATTCATGCATTTTCCCTTCATCAGTCCCTTATTTTCCAGAGCCTTCCTGGGTATGTTTCATGCTTTTTTAGATCAGGAAAAAAAAAAAAAAAAAACCAAACATATATTACTAATCAATAGCATAAATGACCTGGGTTTCTCTCTTTCTGGGTACATTTCATGCTCTTTTAGACCAGGAAAAAAAAAAAAATACAACAAATCCATCATGTAACTGATCTGTTTTTCTCTCTTCCCCCCCCAGGAGAAAAGAAAATAATTTGTATTTTGCCTAATGTGGTCTCAGTGAAGTCAGTGGCTGTGAGAGTTGCCCATTACCTGGCAAATTAGTTGGCTGGAAAGGAGTTTTGAGCCCCAGGCTGTTCTCTCACACTGCCCCAGGATAGAGGGGTTTCTCCCATCCCATCCCATCAGCAATCAGCAGGTCCAAGATGATACCACACAGTATTTTGTCAAAGGGGGGAAAAAATGGCACTATATAAAGTTATTTTTGCTTTGGAGCTTTTATTGGCCCATAAAATATTTTTACATTTATTACACTTTTAATGAGAACTCCTAGAATGGAGCCTGGTGTAAATAATGAAAGCACCACCCGTAAATGTCCCCATAAACCTCGCACCAAGCCTTTGATGCTAATTTGCAGGCCTGGCCTCCCTTCCCTCCTCTCCACCTCCTTCTGCAGCGGGGGAATGGCCAACACACAATGCAAGATATCCAACAGGAAAGGCATCCCATGGACTGGCTGCTCCCCAGCCCACTGCTGTGCCTCTGGGAGAGGAGAACAGCCCAGGCTCAGCAGGCACTAACCTCAACACCTCAGCATCCCTTGGGCACAGCAGTCACAGCATCGCTCCGTGCCAAGTGGCTCTGGAGACATGGGCCATTGGTCTTTGCAGTGGTAGAAGCAGGGCTGGAGTAGATCTTCAGAGGTGCCTTCAAACCCCTGGCACTTGTGATTCTGGAATGTAGGCTGTCACCTGCTGAGTCATGGAGCTAAGGTCTTTAGAATCAGAGAACTGTGATGGTTGGACTCAGTGATCTCAAAGGCCTTTCCCATCCAAGAAAATTCTATGAGTCTATAAATTCAATCATTAACCCAGCCATGTCAAGTCCAGCACCAAACCATGTTCCTCAGCACCACGTCTACACCTAAAGTAGACAAGTCAGAAAACCTTGGAAGTATCTTTACAATTCCCAGAGGCTCAGCAGCAGCCTTTACAGATCCTAAGCATTTCTGGCTTAGGGGAACTCCATTAGGTGAAGCACAGCACAGGTAGGCGATGAGTAGAATTGGCAGGATTGGTCCTCAGTTCTCACCTTGTCTTGGACACTCTGGTTTCTTAGCACAGGTCAGACCTGGAGACACCAGCATAACCCAGCCAGGGATCCACTTGGGTAGCAAAATTCAAGCTCAGAGTTTGTCCATATGCAAAATGCAAAGAGTCCTCCTTCTGCACCAGCTTCCAGCTCAGACTGCAGGCATTGCTCCAGACACCTGAGTACCACCACACTCCAAGACCATGATGGCACAGGACAGAGTGAGAGCCCAGTCAGGTTATGAATGGAGCCCAGAAAACACCTTGAATTACCCAGACATAGGACTGGCCCCTGGACTGATTTCAAGTCCTATGCTCAAACTCCCAGACCATATTATCTTCTTTATCCTCTCCTGGAAGCACGACCACAAGATTGCTGTCTTTTGGTTGAACTCCAACTGCAAAAAGTGCAAGAAGCATCCGAAGCCTGCTGATGAAGCCCAGACCAGCAGGCCATGGCAGCAGATGATGCACGGCGTGTTCCTCGCTGCGGGCAGCTGCGTGGGCTGCTGCGCTGCACGGAGACTGGCAGCATTTGCTCCCTCTGCATCTTCCAGCTGGGTTTGACATTGTGCTGTGGACCTTCCCTTTGGCACCCCCACCTCAGCACATGTGGATTGATTTTGCATCATGGACAAAATTTTCCCATGTGGACTTAAAGCCAAAAAAAAACAAAAAAAACCCCAACCAAAAACCTGTGGGGGCTGTGTCCACTGTTCCCACCATGGGACATCCTTCCTGAAGCCATAAAAGAATCCAGGGCTGTCTCAGCTTATTCCTTCACCCTGACTCCCAGCCCTGAATCCCAGGCTGCACAGATGGTTGGAAATGGTTGGCTACAGGCAGCAGTGACTCAAATTCCCTTTGCCTCAAGAACTGTCATCTCTGTGCACTATCAGTTACGAAGAGCACATTGGGTTTTCCTTTGCTATTTAATCCTCTCGATTCCAGGGCCAGATCCCATAAAAATTCCTTCCAGTATCTACATCACAGACTCACCCAAACCTTAACAAATCACTTTTTGCAGGGCTTACCAGCCCTGCCTGCTGCAGAAGGCTGCACTCTCTCCAGGTTGGGGCTGTATATTTTGCCTTCCCAACTTTCCTACCACATTTCCATCCAAGTTGTCTCTCCTCAGTTCCCATCCCAAGGCAACCTGTGCCAGTGTGATAATCTCTTAGTGCAAACTGATAGGTCTCATCAGAGTCAGCTGCATTTCACTAGGATGTGAGGATCAAGAGCTCTGCATCAGACTAACTTTATATTTCAGGTTTTTTTTTTTAGGTTCCTGGGCCAGAACCACCCCTTTCAACAGTCCAGTCTCTTGGCTGGAGCTGATGGCTATTCATGGAATCACAGAGTGGATTGCATTGGAAGGGACCCTCACAAACTGTCCTACGCCAAAGGAACCAGCATGAAAAGCTCTGACAACACAGCAGGAGGTGTCATGCTCTGCGATGTCGATGACACTGGTCTGAAGAAACTGCCCATGGCAGGGGGTTGGAACTAGATGATCCTTGAGGTCCCTTCCAACCTTACTATTCTATGATTCTATGAACAAGGAGCTTCAAGTCTGCAGCCACTGGAAATGGCTTTTAGGGCACTCAGTGAGGTGAATGAAAAGGGGGAAGACCATTGGGGAATAATGGAATTACAGAAGTAAAGACATTTGAGATCATCACATCCAGCTGCTCCTCTAAGCTCACGATCCCACCACTACTGCTAAACCACTGCCACTAATCCACATCCCTCATCTATTTGTGTGTTAAATGCCTCCAGGAATGGTGACTCCACCACCTCAGTGGGTCATGTTCCAGTGCTGGAATTGATGACTGTGAGTCTGACTGGGACATAAGACAAGCAATGTGCAGCACTGTGGGATTCCCTGCGTGCAAAGTGAGGATGCCAATGTGCTCCCAGGAGCACTACCCTCACGAAACGTCTCACTGAGGCTCTTTGTCATCTGGACACCAAACCTGACGCTGCCACCATCACGACAGGAGACAGAAACCTCCTTCCACCAAGTTCAAAATCCCTGCTCTAGGGTTTTTATGTAGTGCAGGAGTGCCCTTTGGTATCGCTTTCCTGAGCTTCGATCACCAGGAATGTGGCATTCCCACAGCCCAAGACATCAGGCATCGCGAATCACAAACGGGTTTCAGGTTGCCTGGCCCGAACCCAGCCAGAGCAGGCCAGAGGCGAGCAGAGAGCCTTTCCCACCCCACATGTGTCCAATAAGGGGCAACGTAAAACTCAGCCTTGGTGGGATCCAGCTTCCCCCTTAAGCAGTGGCAGTGTTAACCAAGGGGGCTCAGCTGCTGCCATGGGAATGCCTCTGCTCTTGCCATGTAAATCAAACCCGGCTGAGAGATCAAACCCTTCAGCAGAACCAGATGGCTGCATATGGGGCAGATAATGCAAGTGCTAACTGTGCATGCAGCCCCTCTGCCTCTCTTCCAGGGGCAGGGAGAGGGGAAAGACCTTTTCTTCCTGCAGCCTCTCCCAGATCATGCTGTCTGTCGCGACAGGGAGAAGCTGGCATGTGGCAGTTAGCTGGGTGACAGCTTGTGGTGTGAGCATGGAGGTATGCACAGCGAGCACCCAGGACCTGTGAGTATCTGTGGCACAGAAATTCCCTTTCTTTGCATGTTGCCAGCAGGGAAAAACTCTGGGAACAAACTGACACTCTTCTTTCCCATGCTGTTTTCAAGAAATCTTGGGCTAATCCCCCAAGTTTTGTAAGCCTGGGCCCAAACTGGTGTCTCCAAGGGTGCTCCAGTGCCTAATGCCCAATGTTGGTGTCTGTCTTCTAGAGCCTGTCCTGCTCATGTCTAAGATAAGAGCTCTGACACCATGGGATGTGGAAAACTAATGAGTATAAAAGCAACAGACACAGCAAAAGGCAGTCAGGTAACCTGAGCATGCAAACCAGCAGGGAACTCTGACGTGGTAGATTGACTCTGTGATGGTTCCTTCACCTAGCAAAGGCCTTGGCATGCTGGTGGTGCCTAGTGGTACTGGGGGAGGTACAGTGAGCTGGAGGAACCTGTCTGTGCTCTGTGCCACCCCTGTCCCCACAAAACATGGGTGGGGCAGGTGCTCCCCCAGGGTCATGTACCCAGAAGAAAACCCACACTGGAGAGTCCAACACCCAAGACATGCAGAGCTGTTCCTCCCGTCCCTGGATGTTTCTGTCTTCTGCTCCTGATCCATGGAAAGGAACAAGCAAGGGCTTGCTGCTGACATGGTGATGGATCACTTTGGGCAGAAGCTGCTGTGAGGGATGAATGAAGGACAGAGAGATAATGGCAAACTGCCCAGCTCCCAAACCCACTGCTAAAGAGGTGGAGCTGCAGAGTGCAGCATGGGCCACTTGCAAGCAGTTTGATTTCAGTGGTCTCAGGCCACAGAAAAAGTATTTTCTGGTACACATGACTCACAGAGAGCTTCTCCACCTAATCTGCCACTCAGAGCAGCAAGGACAGGAGTGCATCGCAGTGGGACCTTGTAAGACGAAGGCAATGAAGAGGCTGGCAAAAGCAATGGTTGCCTTCTCAAGGATGGGTTGCAAGAGCTCACACTCCTTTGTGATGGCTTTAAAGTGCTGGTGCTGTCTCACTTGCTGTGTACCAAGCACTGTCCAGCCTTTTTTTAACATAAATAAGAGCAACATCTTCAAGGAAGGGGTAAATATTCCCAGGGAGCACAGGGATGGCATTGATTTACTAGCAGTTGAAATTCCAGTTCAGATTGATTTCCATTAAACATGCCAAGGGGGCTTTTTTTATTTTTCCTCCTGAAAAAAGATCTCCTCCATGCCATGCAATCTCTAAGAAATTCACCACTGAAACCAAGAACAAAGAATAACTCTGCTTCAAAGTTCTTGACTTCACATTTCATTGCAGAGCTGTTTAACTTGTTATACACAGGAAATTGCTTCAAATGTTATTTCTTTTGTACCACTTTCTTCAGAAGACTGTTCAAGTCACATCAGCAAAGCAACAAACACTTTGGGAGTGAAGGATTTCCTCTCATTCCAAGGCAACACAGAAGAAATTGTGCATATTCTTTCCCCTTGCCCCACATGTGGGCAAAGAGCTGTAAGGGAAGTGCAGGCATCCAGGGCACCCAGCCTGCAGCCTGCCTTTCTGGAAGAGCATCTCACTTTTTTTGCTCCCTTGCTATCCTCCAACACCAGCAAAACAAAACCAGGATCCCAACCCAAAGTGCTCTGTGGTCTTGGGAGCTGCTGCCTGCTCAGGAATTTAAAAAAAAAAAAAAATTAGAAAGAAAGAATTATTTTTAAGCACAGCCTGAAACTGCCACTTCCAGGTGTCCTTGGTCTCAGGGAGTCTTCCCCACATTGCAGTGCCAGGGGTGACAAACTGCATGGCTTGGGACAGGATCTGGGGAGGTGAAAATCAAGCAGATGCAGTTGAGTACCTGAGTAGCAAGACTGGGGAGTGGATTTTTTCCCCTCAGAGGGACAAAGTGTCACCTCACCTGCACGACGGCATTTCTGCCCTCAACACCAACCCCAGAGATACAGGAATGGCACCTGGAGTAGGGCAGCACCACCATCCTCCCCCACTTTGGTGCACAGGAAAGAGGCTGGTCCTTAGGGCCACCCCAGGCTGTTTCTGAGTGCTGACAGCCTTGGTTCCCATCTGGAAAGGAGCAGTTCTGTTCTTGATTTTGGGACAAGGAGTACATACAATTTCCCACCCATCACCAAAGGCAAGCCTGGAGCATAGAGCAGCCATGGTCTGGCAGTTCTGGGAGGTGCTCATTTAGAGGGAGAAGAAGAAAGTTCCTGGAATGGGAATACTGCCCCATTTCTTACCTCACTATTGAACAAAGGATTCTGATTCATGCTTAATTCAGCTCTGCTGGCACTCCCCAGAGCTGTATTATCTTCAGGTCAGTCTCCCTAGTGCACTGTTGCAGTCTGAAAACCCAAAACCCTGCCCCAGCAGCTTTTCTTCTCAGCTACTTTGCAAACATTTGCCATATATCACTCAGAATGTGTCTAACAAATGTGTGTGGTTGTTTCTGAAACCGCTGCCAGAATCCTCTGCAGGGGAACTCCAGGCAGGCAGGTACTGGAATACCAAGCTTCCTGCTCGACTGGAGCTTCTTCAGTGGCTTTCCCCTACCCCATCTCATCTGTTGCATCTCGTCTTGACTTTTCAGGAACAGCCTTTGCTCAGAGTCCATATGGTACAAATAGTCCCAGTGGAAAACAATAACACATCTTAATTAGCACTGCCATCGCCTCGGAAGAACACAGCCAGCTTCAGGGGGGGATCCCATTACAGCTTTAGGCACAGATAGCTCCTGTACAGCAGGAGAGGAAGAGAAAATGGGTAGAAACCAACTCGTTTAATTCAAAATGCGTTATCTGATTGAAAAAATGTGTTTCTGCAGCAGTTACTTGGGCACAGGTTAAGTTAATGAAGAGAAGGTTCCCAGTGTACATGTGTGACTCTTTAGGCAGCAGTAATCAAGCCAGGGTGCATTTCCTGGGGATTGGGAGCCAGCTGAGAGGAGCTGAGGTGCCTCGGGTCATTAAGCACGGCCAGCCAGTTGTCGACTGCACCGGCGTTGTTACTCCTAATATCCCTGGGCAGGAGGAAAAACCTCACCGAGCTCATAGGGGGAGGGTCCCGGGGATGTCGCCCCTTAGGTACCACATCTGGAGCTCATGGGATATCAGGAGCCTGCCTGGAGAGCTGGGTGATGGAGCAATCATCTCAGCGAGGCTGTGTCTCTTGCATGGTGGCAGCACGGTTTGCAAAGCTGGGGCTTCACCAAAAAGCAGCAGTTTGCCGCGCTCAGAAATCTCTGTGCGCCGTCGCCTTTCCCTCTGGCCGCTGGCAAAAGGGAGTCGCTCTCACTGTCCTGCAGGCAGCACCACAGGTCTGACCATCCCGGAGTTTGTTCCCGCAAAGAAGCGCTGGTGGAGCCTTCGGAAATGACTTAGGAGAGGCAGACACTGCTCATTTAACTGTGCTCGCTTATAAATACCCCAGCACATAGAAATGTGCAGTGTTTAAATAGCAACAGCCCTAAGGTGTAAGTAAATCATCTTTAGCCTCTTTTAACTAACTGTCTTCTGAGGGGTAGGGAGGGTTTTGCATATAAATATGCATCTTAACAAATATTCAGCAGAACCCTTTCAATTTATGTCTCGCTTATGCAAAGAGAAAAGGGAATCTTCCAATTCCCAAGGCTTTTGGAGACGAGTGGAAAGGACGAGCAGTGAGGCTGCGCGGCAAGAGAGCCGCAGAACGTAAGTGTGGTCCCTGGTGCCAGCACGGCTGCCACCGAGCCCAGGGGACTGGCAGGGCTGAGCCGTAGCGGGATGCAGGCTGTGCGCCTCTGGGAGGCTGCAGCGAGGAGCTGTGCCCGACCTGCAGATAGCATCGCACATGTACTCCGCCTGTATCAGTGTGAAATCTAACGTGATTCACAGCCCAAACATCGCTCCCCGGGCTATAATTAAGCGGTAGTCTTGTTGCTCGCTTGCAATTTGATTTTAGGAAGAGGGATGCTAAGGTCGGGGTTGGATTCTCAAAGTGGCTTTGATGGGAGCGTATTCACCCCACGCAATCACATCCAAAAACTGCAGGAGCAGCTCCTTAAACATGCAAGGCTGTTTACACTCAGGCTTTCTTCATCTTTGGCCACGTTTGCGTTTATCCTGAACAAAGTAAAATGAGGATTCACAAACAAATTTCTAATGACTAGTGCTTAAGCAAGCCATTTGATCCTGCAACCCCCCCCGAGCGTTTTCCTCACTCCCACCACACCCAGTCCAAGCTCCGGATGCGTGGAGAGGTGCAGGCAGCTAGTGCTGCGCAGAGGGGTGCTGGCATCTGCCCATCATCCAGCACCAGTTGGGGCATCTTTCATGGAAAGGTCTCTGCAGGTCTGCAGAAGGTTTTCAACAGCTCTTTGAAGTGGGTCTCTGTTGCTAGCCACAGCCTGGGGAAGCTTGTTGGGAAGGTGGAGAGGTTTTGAAGCACATTCACAGGGCTTTTAGGAAGAGGACACAGGTCCTCTAGCACTGAGCCTTGTTTCTTCTGTCCCTTGAAGAAGTGGTTGCCACTGCTCTGTGGTTTCTGAGGAGGTGCACCACGGCTCTCTTCTGCCAAAAGAAGGTCACTTCTTAAGGCTCTCTCTGCAGGTGATGAGCAGAGATCTCTGCAGACAGCAGCACGCTGTTGCAGGATGCTCCATCAGTGTGCAGCTGGAGGGAACTGTCAGGAGCTGGAAGCTCTCTCTTGCATGCATCCCAAGTCATAGATGAAGAGGAATCACTAATGGTTATGGCTCAGGGAAGGGAAGTGTCAAGCAGATACTGAGCCCCAATGAATTGTGTGCAGTGTGAGGCACTCAGCTCCACGTGGTGCCAAGGATAAAGGAGTGAACACATCTCAGCAGAAAGAGTGGAGAATTCTGAAGCTCCACCAGCTCTAAAACCATTCACAAATGTGCAGGGTAGCAGAGATTTGAAATTGTCAGTGCAAGCAAAAGAAAGATGTGGAGTGGCCAGGCATTGGAACAGGCTGCCCAGGCAACTGGTGGAGTCATCATTCCTGGAGGTTTCCACCACCCGTGAAGACATGGCACTGTGGGACAGGGTTTAGTGGGCATGGTGGCCTTGGGTTGGTGGTTGGGCCTGATAATATGGAAGGCATTTTCAGCCTCGATGGTTCTTCAATGCTAAGGGCTTGGACAGGGCTCCAGAACACCGAGGGCTTATCAGGGCTGCTGGAAGCAGTCTCTAGCCTTGCACCTCAAAATATGAGTGCAGCCCAAAGCTCCTGGTGTGAATTATCTGTCCTGCAGCAAAGCCTGCTGATAAATCAGTCACTGAAACCCATTTTCTGCCTGGAGTTCAATAACTGCTACAGTTTCTCAGCGTGCCCATGTGAGCTGGGTTTCTCATTAGCATCTGGGAGAGCTGAAAGATATGCAAACAGGTGTAACTACAGAATTTCCTACTGGGTACACATCTGAGGAAGCTCTGGAGCATAAATCACTCTCTCCAATGTCAGTTTTAAATCATGCTCACCAGCAGCCATCTCCTGCCCTTGATCATGGCTCCTAGGACGGCAATCTGGGTTGCACATCTGGTTTGAGTGAAGTGTGAGGCCAGCAGCAGCTCCACATCCACCTGTTTCAGATTGTGCCACAGGTATGTGCTTAAGCATTCATTAACGTTTCCCTTCTGTCAGGCTGACCCAGGCCATGCTCACTCCACACACTGGCTGGACGATGGCAGCAGAAGCGCAACAGGCACCCAGACCTGCTGTGTTTCAGAGGCAAGAGGATGTGACGCCAGCTCCAGAGTAAGGCAGCTCTGGAATGTTCCTGCTGGCAACTGAGTGGTTTGTCTTGTTTAAGTGAAATTGGAACTCTGTGGTGACCTGGGCAGCTTTGAGGATCTGGCCCTAAATGGGGCTAGACTTTGGGGATCATATCATTCCCCTGAGAGTCAGAGCCTCCCACAAGGACAGCCTGAGGGAGTTGGGTCTGTTCAGCCTGGAGAAGAGAAGATTCTAGAGAGACCTCCTAGCAGCCTTCCACTACCTGAAGAAGACCTACAGGGAAGCTGGAGAGGGACTTTTCTAAGGGTGTGTGATGATAAGTCAAGGGGCAGTGGTTTGAAACTAGAGCAGGGTAGATTTCCAATGGACATTAGGAAGAAGCTCTTCCTCATGAGGATGATGAGACACTGGAAGGGAATTCCCAGAGAAGCTGTGGAAGTATTCCCAGTTCATTTCTGGAAGTATTTAAGACCAGGCTGGATGAGGCTTTGAGCAACCTGGACCCTGGGGCAGAGGGCTTGGAACTAGATGATCTTTCCAGTTCCTTTCAAGCCAACTCCTTCTAGGATTCTATGAGACACAGGCTGCTCAAGGGCGTCCAACACATTCACTCTTAAGTTCCTCCCACTACTATTTTACACTCCTCAGAGCGGAGCTGCACCCTGCCTCCTTTATTTCGAGCGCTGGGAGGGTCCTGGCTATTTTGCAGTTGCTTCAGGAAAGCCAATAGGGTCTGCAGGGCTGGGGGAGCCACCCATCAGCTTGCCTTTGTTTTACCAGCAGCAGTGGCAGTCAGCAGCACAGCTCCGAAGCCCAGCTGGGAGCAGAACAGGTTTTAGCATGTTTTTTCTCCTCATTCTTTCTGTCTCCTTTCAGTTGGAAGCTCAACTGTCGAGATTAAACCATCCACCTGTGTGGCATACTCCAGCGTGGCTGAACTTGATAGATCTGCACAGTTGGATTCTGCTGCAAAGATCATAGATCTAAGACGTACACAGTGAGAATAGTCTCCTAATCTTTCCTCCCTCTATCCCCCCCACCCCCGAAAACAAAACCCAATCCAAAACTCCAGCCATGTGTTTTTCCTTACTGTGCTTTCTTTTCAAGGTATCTCCTGTCAGCAGTGTCCTGATGGGATTCTCAGTGGAAGTCTTTGCAAAACTGTGTTTCTGTCATTACCTCCTGGCTTGCACACAGCCTGTCACAGCCACTGAGGGCAGAAATGTGGGGGAATCATTTTCAAGGGAAAGAAAGAGAGAGAGGAAGGGAAGGGGAAGGGGAAGGGGAAGGGGGGTGCAAGGTAACACAGGCACAAGCCCCAGGCTGTTCTGCAGGGAAGGTGAATCCATCTGCAGAGAGGGTTTGCTGCTCAGGTATTTGAGAGCAAGACAAACATCCGCACACCACTGCCCTCCTTGCAGGGCAGTTTCAGAAATGCCATGAGCTCCTCAAGGACCATAAACCCTCCCTGAGAGAGGCCTTGACACTCAGCCTGCTCCGGGCTGGGACCAGCACATGGTCCTCAGCCACCACGAGGTGTTTTCCAGCGCTGCTGCCATGCCACTTGCTACTTTATTTCAGTTGCAAAACCTGCTGTGTTGAGTCCACCTTCACACTTGTGTTACAATGCTCCATGGCAGCCAGCTATGTCCCTGATCCTCTTTCCATTCCTCAAACCAGGCTGCTGCCTCTTTATCTTTGATTCTTACCTCATCTGTTGAACAAATGTCACAGCCACAGTTATTAGAAATATTTGAACCTGACAGCTGCAAATACTCACAGGCAACTCTACGTGCACAGAACTATAATTAGGTGGAGCATTTAATTTTGTTTTTACATCAATGGCATCCAATATTGGAATCTCTGCAGACACAATCAATACAGACAGTGTGACTCAGCCAGCTTTATGGTCATTTATTTTCCATGTCTGTAAGGATAGCTAACACAGCTTGCCTACAATGGCATATATTGTGTTGCAGGACAAGGGGATTTTGCCTCACTAGAGCTCAGACCATGATCCATCCACTCATGCCGACTTTAGCAGCGATCCACACCAACTGCAGCAGGCAAAAACTGCTCCTTACTGAGCAGGGACTGAAAACTTGGGCTGGAAAAAATAGTAGATAATAATTGCTTAGCGATTGCTGCAGGGTGCATTTGAAATATCATCTGGAATCACTGACATTGCTCGAAGCAGATATCTCTCATCGCTCCTGTCTTACGGAGGGGCAGTCAAAGCACAGAGTCAGAGGTGAGGTTGGGGTCCCCAGGCCCAGCCTCACATCTCATTATTCAAAGTTGGGGGGTTCCTTGGCATCGGCAGTAAGCTCAACTCACAATTTGTCCTGTCTCCTACAGTTTGGTTTGACTGACTGCATGCAACCTTCTCTGGAGCTTCAGACCACCAACCCCCACCTCCCCCACGCACAGTAAATCTGGGGAGCATTATATCTTCCCTTTGGACAGGGAAGAGCAGAGCTGCTCAGTCCAGAACCTCTCCAAAGAGTCCACCTCTAAACCATCCAGATCAAATGTCCCAGACGTTCCCAGCTTCCTCTCTCTCCCAATTCAACAGACTCTTCTCTTTGCTGTTTTCCAAGGAATCCTTTTGGAGCTGGGATTTGACAAGGAAATTCCCAGTCATCCTGCCTGGTGTAGCTGCACGCTTTGTGTGACATTCCTTTGGGTTTCTAATTGTGAGATTAATTAGTTTATTTGAAGAGAATACATTCAGAGTAATAAAAGAAAGCAGATGAAGAAGCAGCAGCCTATAAAATCATTATGCCTTGGTAGTTTTATTGATATGGATTAGGAGGAATAGCTGAGAGACAGAGAAAGAATCATATTTAGCTCAGGTAATAAAATTATATGAGCTGCCATTTTCATAATGTTAAACAAGACCTGAGGGAAGCTTAACTCCAAAGATTACACAGGTGGATTCCTTTCCCTCGGAGAACATGGCAGATTATTGTAAATGTCTTTCTTATTCAGCCCAGCTCTTCAAACACTGTCACAAGAAATTAACCAAATGCTGACTTTTTGGCAGAGGAGAGTGGGGCAAGAGCCCTCACTGCTGCCTCTGCTCCAAGCAGGGCACGGGGATGCCCTTTTTGCTCACCAGGAGTTGAAGCATTGTTGTGTTTTGCCATTCTGCTCCTCCCCTCAGCTCAGGCACCCTGGAGCCTGACTTATGGGGCACCACTGCCATTCCCAGCCTTGGGAATCACATGTGGATGGACAGTCAGGGGACAAATATGCCACATTTAGAGGGATGCTAAGATAAACCATGTGCCTGCTGGAAACGGGCACTTGGGGTTTGCGAGCAGCCAGGTGATGCCTGCAGGGAGGGGTTGGCTTCTCCCCAGACAGGAGCACTTAGGAACAAGGTATGAATGAGGAGGAGAAAGCAGCCCCCATGCCCTCCCTACTCTGCTGCTGCTAGCTAGTAGAGGACAAGCCTTGGGTAGAATGCATCCAAACCAAGGTGAATTCAGTGCTTTCCTCCCCTCCCAGAGGCTTTGCCGCCGAGTCACACACTTGGTTTGGGCCACACGCTGCTCACATGCTCCAGTTGGGCTCCCGGTCCTTGGCTTAGCAGAAGTTCAACTGTGTAGCTGGGAAACAAACCTCACCTAATCTGAGAGCTGAAGCTTATCATTCAAACAACAAGGTGGAGAAAAGGAGCAAGAGGCTCTCCCAAAGAGTCACTTCTCTGGGCTCGGGAATGTGTTTTGGTTTTTACCTTGATGTTCGCTGCCCGCAGAGCTCCAAAGCCTGTGATGAGAGCAATAACCATTCCAAGACGTTTATAAATGACCCTCTTAGCTGTTTATGAGACATTATCTGAGGTAAAGCAGAGTAGGAGAAATAAACTTGAAGTAGGAAGAGCTGGCTCTGCTCCCAGATGGAGCGTGATAAAGAGCCAGTGTCAGTGTTTCTTCTCAGTTTTATGGCAGCCTTTAACTGCTCCGTGTTTGGGATTTTTTATCAGAAAACGGAAAGGAGAAGGAATGGGTCCAAAGCAAAGAGGGCTTCACAAACAATATTCTCCAAATGACTTTATGTGAGCAGATACTCTGTTATCTGGCTAGCAAGATAACACCATTTATTTTTTTACTTGCCACAACAGCCTGCTGCTCAGATTCCCAGTCCTGGTATGTACAAGGAATTCCTGAGCACGGCAATAAATTTTCAAAGGGATTTGGGTGACCCCACTGCTTCTCTCCTATTAGAAAATGTCCCACACCAACTTAATCTCTGGCCAGATTCACCTCATTAAGCAGATTTCTATAGACTCTCTTCAGCAGTGTGCTGGGGTTTGGTTCCCATAGTTAGCAAAGCTCTCTGAGTTTTGTCTGTCTCCCACAACAGGGCGACGAAAGACCCTTCTTGGGACCACGGGCTCTCCACAGAGAGCTCTCCTGGAAGCTGGAACTACAGAAAAACTCTTCTTGTTTCTGATTTTCCTTAACCCAGAGGGTAACTAATCTTAAATCACAGCATTTCACTGTCCCTTCAACTCCTTTTCAACACTACTTTGATTTTAGAAAAGGCAAACCTCAGTTGTTGCAGCTTGCTCAAACCTTAACAAGCAGGACGTGAATCAAGGAG
>VWYK01022538.1:0-14460 GCA_013399775.1 Semnornis frantzii | reverse complement strand
CAGTTCAGTGTTGAGGAAGGAAGAGGCTGGCAGTGTATGACATACGAAGTCAAACACAAGGCAGCCCTGGATAAAGCCCAGCCAGAGGAGGCAGAATGGAACACAGTGAATAGGATTTTTCAGCAAATGGATGGTATTGCATGAAGGCTTTGCTCATCCTCCTTTCATAAGTTTTCTGAACCTCTATTCTGAAAGCAGTTTAAATGCCCTAAATGATGGTGCAACTCAGGACAGGACTTGGAGATGACTGTTCTAAATGCAACTAGCATCTCTTAGTCAGCTTGCAGCAGGCAGTCTCTAGATAAATTGTGGTCAAAGTCCACGTAGCAGGCATAACCTAGCCTGTTTTCCTAGAATCTACCATGGCTGTGTTTGTCACCCAATTACATTTAAACTTACAAGAACCCCAAAACCAAAAAAACCCAACAAACCAAAACCCTTGCACAAATCTTTTCTAATATCTGGTGCTTGCTTCCGTGCTCTTGGGTCACCAAAAGATGTCATCTCAACAGCAGCTGCCTCCCTGCTTCAAACCTGGGTGAAAAATACATTTGGTTGCTTGTTGGAAAGGTGCTGTTTAATCTTTAATTCCTCAGGCTACTCTGATAGGCACTGTGCAACACTGTGCTACCCTGGGTGACAGTGCACAACACTATGGAAATGTTGAGTCATGATAAATGTATTCACAGAGACTGTGTATACTCACCCCTGCTGAAAATTATGGCTTTTAAAAAGCAGTAAATCTAATGCAAACAGGATTCTTTTTCTTTTTTAAAATTTTTTATTAGTTGCACACAATTATAAAAAGGAAATCAAGTTACTTAGCATTTCAGCATGATGAGGTTGCACTCAATTAGCTCCAGAGGTCCCTTCCAACCTTTAATGTTCTGTGATTCTGATTTTAATCCAGAATTAAACTGGATGTTATGAGTAAGTTCTTTCCAGTGAGGGTGGTGAGACACTGGCACAGGTTGCCCAGGGAGGTTGTGGAGCACAGAGTCACAGAATGTGATCTTTGATCACATTGGGTGATTCTGTGCTCCACAACCTCTCTGGAGGTGTTCAAGGCCAGGTTGGAGGAGGCCTTGAGTGACCTGTACGAGTGGGAGGTGTTCCTGCCTATGGCATGGGATTGGAACTGGATGATCCTTGAGGTCCCTTCCACCATTACCATTCTGTGATTCTATGAACTGGATTTTTTTCTGCCAAGTACTTTGTCAGCAGAATACTAAAAGACACTTAAAGCAAAGCAGCACTAAAGCAAAAGTTACATTAACTTCAGTTGTATTACCTTAATGTTTTTTACCTGCCATTCATCTGACAAAGGACCCTTTAAAGGACTCTTGACATTTTTCTAATATGCTTCTATGTTTCTCCTCACTCACTGAGTGTTATGAAACTTATTTCCCAATTCAGTTAAACCTTGGCAATGATTAACCTGCAGTGCTAATGTTGCAAGTCAGTATCACCATGTCTGAGAGCAGGTACCATTGACAGGGTGGGGAGGGTATTAATTTTGGCAGAGGATGAGTTCAGGAGCACAGCTGTTTTAAATACTTCCATGGGGAGTGACATTTTCTCTCCTCCTGTGCAGTGGTTTAGCAATGGCAAAGAGGAATAGGTGTATGTGAAAGGTGTACTAAGCAAACATGTTGGTGTTTCTACTTTCAGCTTAGAGAAGTTTGCACTGCAGTTTTTTCAGTCCACAAAAGCAGTTTCTCTCACCACTTCTGTAAATAACTCCCTCTACCACATAATGTGCAGTCACAAAAACCTCCTATGCATATTCTAAGGATGCACCTCAGCAGTTTTGGCATCTCCCACATTGCAATCTCTCTGCTCAGGGATACCTGTGAAACTACAGCAAGTGGACAAGGAACAAAATCATCCCAGTGCTATCATGAACTGAACCACTGCCTTTGGAAAGAACAAGGGGTCAATATTTAAAGCAGAGATCAGAGAGACACAGCTTCTATCAGGAATTTTGGTATGGTTTCCAAAACTCTGGCTGTATGCAAGCACATTGAAGCAGCACACCAAACAAGCTAAAAGGCACAAACCCAGAGCTTTGCACCTTTCATTTCTGGAGTTAAGTACAACCAAGGAAAACTAACAAATTACAGCTTTGCACATTAATGATTGTAGGAGCTTAACCGGCCAAGGAGGCATCAGTGTCCTAACCCACTCAGCCGTGCAGGCCGAGCATGAGTCAACAACTGCTCACAGTTCCACAGAGCTGTAGCAAAGAGATGAATGTTTTCACGATGCACTGCGTGAGTTAACTTCTCTTCAGAGGAAACGTTGCCTAGAGAATAAATGGAAGTGCAAACAATAGAATGCAAAAAGCAGTGAGACAGGCTGAGGAGAAACTGTTCCTGTGTTAAAGCGAGCACAGAGACGGATGGGAAAGTTGTGTGCAAGTGATACTGAACAATGCAGTGAGGATGAACAGAAATTGGAGCTGGCAGAGCTCTAAGCCCAGCAGTGGCTCTTTTATGCACCACAACATTGCCTTGGCTGTCTGCACAGGGAATGATGGTTCTCATTCTGTTCTGTCACCACAGAAAATGTTGCTATTAATGCTCCTTTGGAGTTTCCTACAGGGCACGGCCAACCACAGGACCTAGGTCCCCGCAACGTACAACACTGACATTAGAAGAGAGAGAGCACATGCAGAGGCTGGAGGCAGCAGATAATATATGAAGCTTTCTAGTTCCCTTCTGTTTGTCTTGTTTTGTTGAAAAGTGCACTGCTGTGCCTAGCTAATGCGAGCTGGTGGATGCATTTGTATGGAATCAGAAAGAAATAGCTTGTGAAGGACCTCTAGAGGTCATTTAGTGCTGCCTCTTACGCTGAAGACAAATTTCAAGGGTAGGTCAAATTACTCAGGGCCTCCACCAGACAAGCATCGAGGAATGCCTGCTCCCTTCATAAGAGAGATGCCAGGCACAGGAACAAAGCTAGCAGTGCCAAGAGCTTCACCAGTCAGGGACCAGTGCCACACTACTCATGTGAGAGAAGCTGACCAGGACCAACAAAGCCTATGGTGAGGCATAGCTGTGATGGAACTGGAGACAAGCACACCTATGGCATTGATCAGACAGGAACAGAAGATGCAGGCCTCCTTAAACAGAGCTGGGTCCAGTGGCCAAAAGTGTGCAGGTAGAAATGTCTCAGATGGGGCTGGTCACTCCAATTTAGACCTATTAGTGCACTCAGGGTCCTGACAGCAAGCTTCTAGATATCACTAAGGATGGTGAAGGATTGGAAGAAACAGCTTTCTTTGATAAGTTTCTTCATGAATATGCTCTTCATGAACAATGATGCTAAACTAGAATAAGACTACTCTCTAAACCAAGAGAAATTCCAGCTATGCTGGTTGTAACAGATTAATCTGAAGTCTCAAAAGAAATTAGCCTAATGTGGTCTTTTCAACAACCCTGCTGGACAATTCAGCAACTTCATATGGCATTCCTGAAGTTAAAACATGCCACCTGGATTCCTTGCATTTATTTCTTCCTACACTTCTAATCGTTGACTATCAGTACTGGTTCTTGGAATACTCAGACCCTCTTACCATTTGCTGAGTTTCTCAGCTAATGCTTCCTTCTTATTTGCCTGCTGGTTCTTCCACTTGGGAAACTTTCTCTGTTGACCAGCCTCAGCTACTGTCCAGAAAGGCAGAACCCTATTCCAGCTTCCAGTGCCAGAGAGGTCTGTGTGAAACACACTGCACGGACTAAGCCCACACACATTTCCACTTTCCTGTTTAATCCATCTGACCTTCTCCACGAACCAGACAATAGGCACAAGTGTAAAAAATGCTGCCATCTGTCACAGCACCTTAGGAGTTTACCCAGCTTCGAGGACTAGAATGCACCATAAACGATCACCATGCAAACTAGTGACAGGATAGAGCAGCCCAGCGGAGTCAGAGGATGTCTCAGGGGTGCAGCAGTGGAGGGGGGAGCACTGAGTACCCAGTAGAGCACTCCCCAACCCACTTCTGTTGACAACAGGAGTGCCTTCCTGCACGTCTGTCTGGTTGTACCTGGTTTAGTTGGGGTGTATCTCCTTCAGTTGGGGAAGTAGCTGGTTCAGTCGGGGTGTACCTGGATCATCTGGGGAGGTAGCTGGTTTAGCCAGGGTGTACCTGCTTCAGACAGGGAGGTAGCTGGTTCAGTCAGGGTGTACCTGGTTCATCCAGGGAGGCAGCTGGTTCAGTCGACGTGTACGTGGTTCAGCCGGGGTGGTAGCTGGTTCAGTCAGGGTGTACCTGGTTCATCCAGGGAGGCAGCTGGTTCAGTCGACGTGTACGTGGTTCAGCCGGGGTGGTAGCTGGTTCAGTCAGGGTGTACCTGGTTCATCCAGGGAGGCAGCTGGTTCAGTCGACGTGTACGTGGTTCAGCCGGGGTGGTAGCTGGTTCAGTCAGGGTGTACCTGGTTCATCCAGGGAGGCAGCTGGTTCAGTCGACGTGTACGTGGTTCAGCCGGGGTGGTAGCTGGTTCAGTCAGGGTGTATCTGGTTCCATCGGGGCTGTACCTGCCGTGCTCCCATCCTGCCGAGCAGCCGTCTCGCCCCTGCCTCTCGCCTGGCAGCGGCGGCGGCAGCCGGGGGCGGGCGGCGGCCAGCCCTGAGCCACCGCCCCCCGCCGCGTGAGGAAATGGCGTTCACGTGAGGGCGGCGGCAGCGCTGCGCTCACCCTGCCGCTGCCCGGGGAGCAGGCGCCGGCGGGGCCTGGGGCCGTCCGNCGAGCAGCCCTGAGGCGGGCGCGGCGGCGTGGGGGGCCCCCGCTGGCTGCCGGAGCGGCCGCAAGCGATGCCGCCGGCGGTGCCGAAGGCGAGCGCGCGGAACACGGAGTCACAGAGTCGTCTGGTTGGGACAGAGCTCTGAGGACATCGAATCCAACTGTTTAGCTCTGTTTAAAAGCGGATTCCTGTCTCCGCTCACTAGACGCACAGGGCGGAGGGAAGATTCGGACTGCCGAGGAGGACCTCGGCTGCTCCAGATTCTTGGTCGTGTATTTCTGCGCCGGCCGCCCAGGCTTGGGCGCAGTAAGCGTTCGCTACCTGGCGGCGTGGTGTGGTGTGCCTCGCCCCTGGGAGCCTCCCGCGGAGGAGGATGGAGCCTGGTCGTGGCGGACAGGGGTCTGATCAGGGCAGCGTCTTCTGCGGCGGCAGGAGCGGTGTGCTCGCAAGTGACGGCCAGGCTGACTGCTGTTCGCCCTCGGATAATAGGGCTACCCCTTAGGAAAGCAGCGACTCGCTCTTGCTGTGGCTCAGCAGCCTCTAACACTTCCTCTTTCTGAAGCGTGCTACGGCGGCAAGACCAAGTATGGTGTGGGAAGCGCCGCGGGCGCTCGGAGCTAGCAGGATCCTGCACGTTATCTTAGGCTCGGTCTAACAGTCAATACTCACCCTGAATGCCGGTGGGTTTTTTTTTTTAAATGTTGGGGGGAATCGCAGGTGAAAAGATGGGGTTTTGCAAGAGGCAGTTCCTCCTAATGGCGGCTTCTCCTATTTGTGGTAAAGATCACAGATAAAATAAGGCTGTGACTGTGCAGTGTGGGATGTGAATGCAAAGAGATGAAAACAAACGTTTGACCAACTTAATATGCTTACTTTTTTTTTTTTTTTTAAATTTTTTTTTTATTTTGCATGAAGATTCTGTGGGAGGATGATCCAGTGAGATGCCAGTCTGGCAAAGTTGGATTGTGTTGTCCTGGAGCTTTCTCCCCTCAAACTTTTGCCTAGCCATGAAATTTATTTACTACGTGTGGCTGCATTTCCTTTGGTATATTCAATCCACGAGCACATGTCCTAGTAACTGCCACTTTTTTTCCCAAACTCAAGGGAGTGGAAAAGAACCTAAAACAGTATGAACTCTGTGGCAAGAGTTTGTTTCCTGCAGTGGTGTGTAACAACGGCGTTAATCTGGATGCTTTTTCTTATTGTAGAAGAGCTGGCTAGTCAAAGGTATGGCATCCCAAAATACTGCCCATACCTACAGGCACAGTTAGGAGTTGTTAATTCATGTGGCTCTATGGAGCTTCTGGAGGGCTCGGAACGTTTGAAAATCTTGGGAGGGTGAGAAGAGTGGAACTGGCACTCTCGTAGTGGCTTATTTGTGACCTTTGGGGTTGTAGTTTAGGAAAAAGCCCCAACAACCAAAAGCCAACAAAAAACTCTTTGCTCAGTTAAGTAGAACTTAAGTGGACTCATGGTTACACTTGCAAAATGCATTGAAGTCTTCTGTTATGGATCTATATTGTTTGGACGAATGGATTTGTGTATGGCAAATGAATTTGTATAATGTGCTTGTGACACAGGGAGTAGAGAGGAAAACCCTGAAAAGAGAAGGCATTGACTTGAAGATACAGTCAAAGAGCTTCAGTTTTATTAAGAAATTAAATACTGTGCTTAGATATAGAGGTTGGGAAGTGAAAAACATGCTTTAATGTTGCCTCGGGTATTATTTGGATGTTTGTGGGATGTAAACCTGTAATACTTAGAGTATGTAGTGCAATAATTTTCCTTGACTCGTTCTTCTGAAGAATTCTAGAATATTAGTACAGCTAAAGGCTGTTGTAGTTAAGCACATCCGAAAGCTTGCTGCTCAAAGGGCAAGTGGTTGCATTTCTCCCTGCTTTAGCCTTGCTGAGAAGGCTGGTAGTGAGTAAAGCATTTCCTTGGCAGCTCTTCCCCACATCCGTGTGTTCCCTTCCTTTTTCCTGTAATTGATGCTAGTGTTCATCAGGCACTTGGCTGGGCTGGTTCAGCTAAATTGGCAGAAAGCTGAACCGCAGGGGGAAATGCATGCCTTCCCCGTTTGGGAGTTGAAGGTGAGTGCTGCAGAAAAGCCTGAGGATGACTAAAGTTGTCAGGGTGGGAGTGGTGTAAGGCTGAGTGCAAATATGGCAGTAAGAAGAGAATGAGAACTTCCCCTTTGGCTCGCCTTCTCAACATTTAATTTTGTTCCAATTTTTCAGGCATCTAGGGTTTTATTAGTTGAAAATTGTTTGACTTGAAACTTAAGCCAGGCAATTGTTTTGGAATTTCCTTGAGTGCACTAGTACCTTGCTTAAACAAAACCCAACAACTATCCCCCACCAAACTCACAGCACTGCTTTGGAGGGAAGCAGACTCTAGGCTGTGTAGCTATTATTAGGTCACCGGTAAAGTAGTTCTGGTATTTTGTTAGTGAGGCACTTAGCAGTTGTTCTGTGTATTTATCCCCTTTCCCACACTTGTGTCTGGTACTCACCTGTGCCATAATGGAGTACACTGCTATGCTCCTACTCTGCTCTTCACTCCATCACAATCATGTGAAGCTCTGTAGTCCTGTATTTTCAGGTTATGCAACACCCTCACATTTGTGCAGGAGACTTGGGTGAGTGCCTGTTTGGCTGGGCAGAGCAGTACTGGGAAGTGAGGGGAGACAGTGGGAATTAATGTTTGGACTGAACACTGTAGCTGAGAATTGAAGCATGTTGACTCAAAGAAGCACCGAGTAGCAGAAAGCCTAAGTGCCTGTGCAGAAGCATCTGTGCTTGTGCTGGTGTGAGGCTTATTGGAATATTTTAATGAAAAAAATAGATTTTAGGCTGTGAACAGCAAACACTGGTGATGTCTGCTTCACTCATAGGCTTGCTGAGAGATGCAAGAACAAGGACACAAATATAGTCAGTCTCATGCTCTGGTGTGTCTTCTCCTTTCTGCTGAGTAACCTAATTAACCATTCTGCATCTAATCCACCTTGCCAATCCTTCAAACTCACCTTGCTTTTAAGGCAGACCCTGGGATAAGGTAGAGGGGTGGAAAGAAGGTGGAAGGGTGGTTGGGAGCCCCTCCTGGGGACTCTGATTTCTGGGAGGGGAATCGTGTTTCTATATTCCCTTTGACTTACATATATCTGTAACTGTTCCTGTCTATTGTGTCTATCTCTGCTTGTACATTGTGCTGAGCTGTAAATAGAGCTTCAGTCCTTAACTTCCAGCCAGCTGAGTCTAGTCTGGGGGATTTCACGAAGAGTGTGGGGGGAGGGAACTCCCAAACTGTCACAGTGCTTGTGTACGTTAGTGTGCTTGTAATAAACTACAAGGGAAGAGTACTCAGGAAATAGCAGCTAGTTAAAGGAGAAGGAAAGAGGAGCCTGTTGTAGGCAGTCATGAGTAAGGTTTTGTGAGAAACTGTGCCTTTGGTTTCTGTCAAGTTTTTTTCCCTGTCGGTTTTTTCTTCACACATTAATAGTCACTATCTGTTAGGTAGACCTGTAAGACTAAGCAAAGTTTGTTAGATCCCTATTTCATTAGCAGCTCTGCACGTCAGGAGTTTCAAAGCAGAGCGAGTATTTCTAGCATCCTGCAGCAGTATTTACCTAACCTCAACAGTGTGTTATTGAGAAAGCAAAGCAGGTCTCTCTGTGTGTGTGTGTTTTATATATAGATGTATGTGTGTATTATATATAGAATCATAGAATGGTAAGATTGGAAGGGACCTCAAGGATCATCTAGTTCAAATCCATTGCCATAGGCAGGGACACCTCCCACTAGCACAGGTCACTCAAGGCCTCCTCCAACCTGGCCTTGAACCCCTCCAGGGAGGGAGCAGCCACAACCTCCCTGGGCAACCTGTGCCAGTGTCTCACCACCCTCACTGCAAACAACTTCCTCCTAACATCCACTTTCAATCTCCCCTCTGCCACTTCAAACCCATTGCCCCTTGTCCTGGCATTCCCAGACCTTGTCAATAGTCCCTCCTCAGCCTTCCTGTAGCCCCCTTCAGATCCTGGAAGGCTACTCTAAGGTCTCCTGGAAGCCTTCTCTTCTGCAGGCTGCAGAGCCCCAACTCTCTCAGCCTGTCCTCACAGCAGAGCTGCTGCAGCCCTCTCAGCATCTTGGTGGCCTCCTCTGGACTGGCTCCAACAGCTCCATGTCCTTCCTGTGCTGAGGGCTCCAGAACTGCACCCAGGACTGCAGGTGTGGTCTGAGGAGAGCAGAGCAAAGGGACAGAATGCCCTCCCTTGCCCTGCTGCCCACACTGCTCTTGCTGCAGCCCAGCGCACAGTTGCTGTCTGGGCTGCACTCACACTGCAGGCTCATGTTGAGCTTTTCATCTATCTATCTAAAAAAACCCCATATATAAAAATATATATATATAAACTATATATGTGTGTGTGTTACATATGAGTGTGCAATGGAGGTAAAATGGGCTAAGTTCACTGAAATATCTAATATATTTTGAGTCAGCTTTTACTGTAACACAGAACCAGTCTGTTGTTCAGAATTTGCTGCACAGAAAATACAGAGTGACATTTCCATCTTCATCCCATTGCAGTTTGTAGAGCTTTCTCTATGCTGAAATAATGCAGACTGATGTCTCGTGTGTGTGTATATATATATATATTTTAAATCTTCACAGCTAAGTTATCCCTCTGCCCTGTTCAAGTGCACAGCCAGTAGTATGCAGTGTTTCCAGTACTGGCTAAAGGCTGGGTCTGGGGATATACATGGGAAGAGTTGTCAAGTATGATACTGTGTTCCCTGTGCTCTTTCACACTCTCAGCAGCTTTGTGGTCAAAAAACAGAAACGCTTTCTGTGAAACTGGGTTAGTTTCTCAGTGTTGAGAGTTTTAGAATAAGTTCCATTCTCTTGTGCAGTCAGGACTTCACCTCTGGTTTTGGCACCTCAGACACTGGTGACAGGAAGATCTGCTGCTCTAAGGCAGATTACCTCTTGTTTGCTTTCTGATCCAGCCAGCAGATTAAAGACATCACACCAGTATGACTTCCCAGGTCCCACTCAAGCCTTTCATAAATCTTTATCTCATTGTAACCCTATTGCCATTTCTCTAAACTGAAGTCTCTTCTTTATATGGAAGTGATTTAATGCTTACTGTTCTACATTCTGTTTCTGAACTTTTTTTTTCCCCACTTTATTAATTTTGAAACGAGGGAAGCTCTGGTTTTGCACATGGTAATTAAGTCGTGAAGAAATTGAGATTTAAAAAGAACTTCATAGGTTTGTTTGCCATGGAACTCCCCCTGAATGAATGAGAAATGAAAATAGTTTTCATTTGTGATACACAGGCAGAGGTTTGAGAAGGGGTTATTGAACTGATGGGTTTTAGGAAACAATTGTAGCCAAAGCATCTCCCTTGTGAGAGTTAATGGTCTCTTGGTGTCCAGCTGGTTTAGCATTGTTTTCCTTCCTGTATGTATCCACTCTTGATTCTGCATGGAGTTTTGCCTGTCGCTTCTATCCTAAATAGGCTGATATTTTCAACCTGTCTCATCTGTGCTCACCTCACCTTGGAGGGTTTTTTTTTTTGTGTGCCTGTTTTTTTTTTTTTGTTTCTTTGGGGTTGGTTGGTTGTGTGTGGTGTTTTCTGTGGTTGGTGTTGGGTTTTTGTTTGTTTGGTTCTGGTTTTCTTTTTTTTTTTTTTTGGGTGGGTGGTGGGGGTGTTGTTCCCATTTTTCTATGAATGTGTGCATCCCAGCAGACCTTCAGTGCCCATCTAGATCTCAGTAGCCTGTATTTCTCTTCTGTTTTTCTTGCTTAGTTATTTACCTATAGCGTATCACAGCATGTCAGGGTTTGGGAGGGACCCAAAGAGCTCATCCAGTCCAACCCCCCTGCCAGAGCAGGACCAGACAATCCAGCTCAGGGCACACAGGAACACATCCAGACAGGCCTTGAAAGGCTCCAGAGAAGGAGACTCCACAACCTCTCTGGGCAGCCTGTGCCAGGGCTCTGGGACCCTTACAGTAAAGAAGTTCCCCTTTGGGTTGAGGTTTTTGATGTTAATATCAAGATGATCTAATATCTTCTCCAGTGTCCCATGGCTGCTTTATTTCCTTCAGTATGTTCAGAGAAGGACTTAATCAGAGATCTTTTGGAGACCTTGGGCAGACTGTAAAATTAGGTTTCCATTACTCAGATGCTTGCTCTTTTCTTCCAAAGACCTTTTTGGCTTGTGAGACCATTTCCCTTTAGAGAAACCACATCTGTGGTCCTCCCTTGCAGCCCCCATATCATATTGTCTAATGCAGTGTGGGAGTGGAGAGTAATTCCTGTTGCAAATGTACACATCTGACATTTGATCACAGGCACTGGAATGAGAGGGATTTTCTTTGCTCTGGCAGGTGTTGGCTGTCCAGGTCAGTTCCTGATGTATGCCAAGCTCTGCCAAGGTGCCCCTGCGTTTAATGTAGCTACATGTGTCATAGCTGCAAGGGAAATGGGCAGTTAAGGACAATTAAGTAACTTCACTGTGGAGGAAGTGTTTATAGTGTTTGAACATTACTTTTCGGCTGTTGTAGTTTTGACCTTTTTTTGAGAAGGAGAGGATCTTACTGCTTGAAAGTGATCTTTTTTTAACTTAATCGTGTTAATGTCATGTGAATGAAATGCTCTTACTGTCTAAGCACTAAATGTAAATAACTCTACCCATAACATGACTTTAAAGTAGAATATTTCAGGAGAAAATAACATCAAGTATAGTAATATCAGCCCTCAGAGTTTTAACTTCTAGTTGTGTAGTGCAAATATTAATAATATCAGCCCTCAGAGTTTTAACTTCTAGTTGTGTAGTGCAAATATATTAATATCAGCCCTCACAGTTTTAACTTCTAGTTGTGTAGTGCAAATATATTAATATCAGCCCTCAGAGTTTTAACTTCTAGTTGTGTAGTGCAAATATTAATAATATCAACCCTCAGAGTTTTAACTTCTAGTTCTGTAGTGCAAATATTAATAATATCAGCCCTTAGAGTTTTAACTTCTAGTTCTGTAATGCAAAAATTAGTGACATTTTTTCATCTCTTACTACTATTTTTTTTCTGTGATAATGCTTTTGCAGCCCTCATAATACTGTGAGGAGATGCCTTCAGGTGTAAGTGTTTTTAACTGGCTTTCATAACTAATTTGCTTTTGTTATCTTTGGCTCCTATGGCAGGGGGTTGGAACTAGATGATCTTTGAGGTCCCTTCCAACCTTACCATTCTATGATCTTGAAATTATAAGGTAACTGTTGTAGCATTAAAAGGTCACAGCTAAGCATTGTAAAGGCTGCCTTTGATAAGAGCAGTTGTTGCTGTGTGGCAGCTCTTCTCCTAGCTGCTGCTGGGGAAAGGTATTTCTATTCTCTCCAGTGCTACTTGCTCATGAGCTGGTTTAGAAGCTAAATTGGCAGGAAAGCAGCTGTGTCAGGAAAAAAAAATTATTTAAAAAAAAAAGTTATTTTAAGAGGCTTTATTTCCTTGAATCATCTCATTGCAGAACAGCATTGTTCCACCTTCACTTGAACTTGGAAAGCCCCCACTCTTGGCAGCAGTGACCCAATTCCTTTTCCATGTAGCTTTGAACTGTGTTGTTGCTTTACTTTTAAAAATAGTTACTAATTTATGAGGGATGAAACTATTACTGCTCTTTTTATTTGCTGTAGAACAATGAGCTATACTAGTGGGAGGTGTCCCTGCATATGGTGGGGGGTTGGAACTGAATGATCTTTGAGGTCCCTTCCAACATTACCATTCTATGATTCTTTTAAGTTGCCTGACATGGACCTTATGTCAGTCAGAGCTGGCTCCTAGGCAGGCTGTCTGCAGGATGGAACTGCTGCTGGCCAAAGGTGAGCCCATTGCTGATGTTGGTAAGAAGGTTGCCTGCTGAAGAGGCCTTGGGAGGAGTTGATTGACAGCCAGCTGAACATGAACCAGTGTGTGCCCAAGTGGCTAAGAAGGTGGAGAGCATCCTGGCCTGGATCAGTAATAGTGTGACCAGCAGGACCAGGGAAGTGATCATGCCCATGTACTCATCACTGGTGAGGCCACACCTTGAATACTGGGTGCAGTTTTAGGTCTCCCACTGCAAGAAGGACATTGAGGCATGGGAGCATGGCCAGAGATAAGCACTGAAGCATCTGAGGGCAGGTGTGGTGAGGTGCAGTGAAGGGACCTGAGGTTGTTTGGCCTGCAGCAGAGGAGGCTGAAGGGAGACCTCATTGCTCTCTGCAACTCCCTGAAAGGAGGTTGGAGTGAGATGGGGGTTGGTCTCTTCTCTCAAGTGTCAGGTAATAGGACAGTGGGAAATAGCCTGAAATTGCGCTAGAGGAGGTTTAGGTTGGACATTGGGAAAAATTTCTCTCCTGTGAGAGTGGTCAGGCATTGGAACAGGCTGCCCAGGGTGGTGGTGGAGTCTCCATCCCTGGAGGTATCCAGGAAATGTGTGGACATGGTACTTGGGCACATGGTTTAATGACCATGGTGGTGCTAGGCTGGTGGCTGGACTTAATGTTCTTAGAGGACTTTTCCAGCAAAAAGAGTTCTGTGATCCTATGGAATGAAAAACTTGTTCTGTTTTTTGTCTTCTGACAAGGAACACACAAGCATTGAACTTTAAAACTGAAAACATCTTCCTACAAGTTCACTTATGAAAGAGAATAAAAGCTTCTGGCAGATGAATTCTGGACTTGAATGTTTCTCTTCTTGCATATTTTTCTTCTGGCTTCAGAAGAGAAAAGTTTAGAAGATCCTTGAAAATGTCAGAGCTTCACTTTGTTACCAGTAGAACAAGATAAGCAGCATGGTTAGTGGCACTGGTTAGAGACCAGTCCTTGTGCTGTCTCTCTGGTGGCCTTTCTTCCTTTATGGGACATCTGCTGAGGACTTGGACCACAACCCTTTATTTTGTGAAGGAGGAACAAGAAGTGCTCCCTGGGGGAGGGGGAAATTAGAATCCAAATGGAGAGGTACAGGAGGCAGGATAGTTTTTTGCACCATTAGGAAATTAAAGCAACTGTAAAGTTACAGCACTGGGTGACATGGGGAAAGCAGATGATGTCATTTGCTTGGACTTGTGCAAGGCATTTGACACTGTCCCACATGACATCCTTGTGCCTAGGATGGAGAAGTATGGATTTGATGCATGTACCACTTGATGGATTAAGGAACTGGCTAGAAGGTTGCACTCAAGGAGTTGTGGTTAATGCCTCAGTGTCTGTGTGGAGTTCCTCAGAGCTCTGTTCTGGGTCCAGTGCTCTTTAACATCTTTGTCAGCAACATGGACAGTGACAATGAGTGCACCCTCAGCAGGTTTGCTGACTACACCGAACTGTGTGCTGCAGTGGACTTTCCTGAGGCCAGGAATGCCATCCAAAGGGACCTTGGCAGGCTTGAGAAATGGGCCAGTGCCAGCTGTATGAGGTTCAACAAGTCAAAGTGCAGGTCCTACACCTGGGCCAGGCCAATTCCGGGCAGTAATACAAGCTGGGGACAGTGGGCTGAGAGTAGCCCTGAAGAGAAGGACTCAGGGATGTTGATTTGATTAGAAGCTCAACGTGATTCAGCAGCACACTCGTGCAGCCCAGAAGGGAAGTAGTATCCTGGGATGCATCAGCAAATCCAGAGAGTTGGTTCTCCTCTTTGGCTCTGCCCTTGTGAGACTCTGCCTCAAATACTG
>VWYK01022536.1:4854-17572 GCA_013399775.1 Semnornis frantzii | reverse complement strand
AATAAAATAAAATAAAAATAAACACAAACAAGCAAAACAAACAAGCCTTGGTTATGTGCCCTGGTCTGTTACTTTGAACTTTTTAAGTGACTTGTTTTCTGGTTGGGAAGAATGAAAAACAATAGCAAAATAGGTACAATAGAAAGCACAATGAAAGTAATAGTAAAAGTGTATCTTTCCTAGGTTCTGCTGTGGCTCAAGTTTTTCCCCAATGCATTTTGAAGTTGACTCTTACAGATGGCATGTATACCACACAGGCTGAGGCAGAAAAACTGGATGTTACTAAAGAATTTAATATCTTCTGAAGTACAGCAGAGCTTTGCTCCACCCAGGTGGTCATTGTAAAAAAACAGCCAATACTGTGGATGCAATCTCAAACCATTCAGAATATTGAAGAAGTATGTATCTCAGAGTTCAGGATCACTTACATGGTGGATGCTATAGCATACAGAAAGGAAATCTCTAATATTTCAAATTGTAAAGTGATTAGTGACAGACCAAAATGTATCTCTTAGCTTCACTTGTCAGAAAGAAGAGTCAAGTAAGTTGTTAAGTCACTTTTTATAATGCAGTAGCTTCCAAAATGAAGACAAAGATGAGATTCCATTGTGGAAAAGATTAATGGAATTCACGGGACCACAGAAACATCCAGGTTAGAAGAGACCTTCAGGAACACCAAGCCCAACCTATAACCCTACTCTACAAGTGTCACCTTAAACCACATCCCCAAGCACCACATTCAAATGACCCTTAACCACTTCAAGGGGCAGTGATTCAATCACCTCCCTGGGCAGCTCATTCCAGTGCCTGACCACTCTATCCATGAAAAAAACTTTTCCTAATATCCAATCTAAACCTACTCAGTCTCGGCTTGAGGTCATTCCCCCTTGTTTTGTCTCCAGCTGTCTGTGAGAAGAGACCAGCAGCAGCCTCTTCACATCCCATCAGGTAGTTGTAGACAGCAATGAGGTCTCCCCTCAGCCTCCTCTTTTTCAAACTAAGCATCCTCAGCTCCCTCAGTACCTCCTCATAAGATTTATTCTCCAGGCCTGTCGTGGTAGGCCTAGGCAGGCCAAATTGGGTTTATACCTTTCCTGGCTTGCCCAGACGTATTTTTCTGCTCTCCCTCCTGCTGTTTCGGGGAGAGTAACGGTGGGAAAAGGGACAAAGGGCCTGGAGCCACTAAGTCTGGGGTCCGTTGTCTGCCCAGACCCTGTGGTAAACAAGGTGCACACGGTTGCCTTGTGCAGGGCCCGTGTTCTTCCCAAAGAAGGGTAAAGCAAGCCTATGGCTTCACCTAATATGGGCAAATCTTGGCTAACTGCCATTTCATTGGCTGTCCTGTGTCCAAAGGCCCATTGGTCTCGGGTTGTATTGGATAAAAGGGAGGTCAGCAGAGAGCATGCCACCTTTGCCTTTCGCCTTTGCCTTTAGCCCTTTGCCATTGCAAGGTGTGTCCGTGCCTGCTGCCTCTTATACCTCCACGCATTTGGCCTGCACTGCCAGTGTGACACTGCAAGACATCTGCCTGTACCTGAAAGCCTTCTGCCCAGACGGAAGCCCTGGAGAGAATACAGATCATCCAGAGAACCAGGAACAGGTCAGAGATCGTCTGCCTCCTTCCCCAGAAGCCCAGGGGAGACTCTAAAGCCGCTGACTGCTACCGACAGCAACCCCGCCTTGGGTACTGTCAGATATAATTCTGTGGGTAAATGCCAAAGCCTCTTGTAATCATTAATTGCCTTCTGCCCTAAGCAGAAAGTTGCTCCTTATGTCCTATGCTTATCTAGTGAGCAAGCGGTATACTGACCGCAAAGCCTTCTCTTCCAGTTTATATCGAGTTTAATTAATGTATATATTGAATAACTATTTCCAGATTCTGTTATAACCTGTACATAGTTTCCATAACGTTGCTAAGAGCCTGTTAATATTATTATTAAATGGTGATCGGGGTGATGTGAGTTCTAAATATTTAATATTAATAAACTGTTAATATTTTTATATATCGTCTCGCATTAATTAATCACCCCATCCCTTTACAAGGCCTTTCACCAGCTTCGTTACCCCCCTCTGGATCTGCTCCAGTACCTCACATCTCTCTTATCTTGCAGTGCCCAAAACTGAACACAAGACTCGAAGTGTGGCCTCACGAGAGCAGAGTACAAAGGGACAATCACCTCCCTACTCCTGCTGGCCACAGTATCCAGCCCAACAGACTCGTGTACGTCTAAGTGGTGCAGCAGGTCAGTGATCACTTTCTCATTTATTGTAATGTTCTCATTCCCATTCCCCTCCCTGAGTCCTACTTCACAAGAGTGTGTGCCCGGGGCACTGCTAGATCTGGCGCTAAAGACGAAGGCAAAGTAGGCATTTAGCATCTCAGCCTTCTCATTAGGATTCCCTCTGCATTCAATGGGGGAATGGGGATTTTCAGTAGTCATTTTTAATTATCTTTAACAGCTATAGCTAGGCTAAGCTCTGGCTGTGCTTTGGCTCTTCTAATTTTCTCCATCCATAGTTTTGCTACATCTTTATAGCCCTCATGAGAGACATGGCCCCTCTTCCAAAGGCCATAGACTCTCCTTTTGTTCTTGAGGTCCAGCCAAATGTCTCTATTCAGGCAGGCTAGACTCCTTCCCCACCAGCTTGTCTTTCAGCACACAGGCACGGCCTGCTCCTATGCCTTTAAGACTTTGCTCCTGAAGGGAGTCCAACCCTCCTGGACACCTAAATTCTCCAGGATAACTTCCCAAGGGACTTTGTCCATCAGCCTCCTAAACAGGCCAAAGTTTGCCCTCTGGAAATCCAAGGCGGATGTTTTACTAACCCCTCTCCTTGTTTTCCCAAGGGTAGAGAGCTCAATCATCTCATGAACACTGAGCCCCAGATGTTCTCCAACCTTTACTTCCCCCACTAGTTCTCTGTTCACATGAGGCAGATCCAGGAGGGCACCTTCCCTGGTTGGCTCTCTCACCAATTGTGTCAGGAAGTTATCCACCACACACTCCACGAAGCTCCAGGACTGTTCTCTCACTGCGGTATTGTATTTCCAGCAGACATTTGGGAAGCTGAAGTCTCCCACAAGAACAAGGGATTAACAGCAGCTATCTTCTCTCTTCTAACAGTAATGCAGCCAGAAGAACTGCATCTCCCACTCCAACTAATAATAAAAGCCTCTAGACTTTAAATTCAAAGTTGCATCTACATTCCCAATTCATCTAAAAAGTGCTGTCATCCACAACAGAATCACAGAATGACTGAGGTTGAAGGGACATTTGGATTTTTTTAGCTTATTCAGCATGCCTCCCCACCAAGCAAGTTCAACATCAAATTCAGAACAGGTTGTTAAAGAGACTTGTGCAGGCAGGTCTTGAAAATCTCCTGTTTATGGCCATGGACTCTTACTCTGCTGCTCTGCAACTTACTGAAGAGTCAATTTTCTTGGTAACTCCCCTCAGAAATATAAAAAGGTTACCATTAGGCTCACCCTGAACTTTCCTATTTCCAGGTTAAACAAGCTGGTTCTCCCATCATCTCAAGGATCCTCTGTCCCAACCCCACCACCATCCTAAAAGCTCTTTGCTATATTTACTCAAGTTTATTAACATCTTCCTTATATCCCATACACAGGTGCAGTATTCCAGAGGTGGTTTCATAAGTGTCGAGTAAAGTGGAGCAATAATTTCCTCCAACCCATAAAATCACAACAAAATCTCAAAGCCTTCAGCTCATACACAGTCGTTAGAGCCAATACACAACTGCAGGAGAGAGAGGTGCTTCCTGTATTATAAATCAGTTAACATAAAGGATTGTGCATCAGAACTTCTGCTCCTTCTCTCCACTCAAATGAGGCACACATGCTAGAAGAATGGAAGTAAAGGATTCTTTTTCCTTTTCTCCTTATGTTTTGGTACAGTTTCTACAATAATCTCTTGGAAAATGTCCTAGTTCTCATTTGCACAGGATGTCTCTCACAGAGAGACTGACATCATTTAACTACCAGGAAGTGCAGACCAATACTTTTTTATATTAAAAAAAAAAAAAAAGTTATTAAAGAAGATATCCAGGAAAAGATTAACTCAAAATGAGATTGAACCACAAATAACAACCCAATGAATAGGCTACTAACCTAAGAATCCTTGACTTTCATTTGGTGTTTGTCAAAGGCTGTGAGAATAGAGATACTTTCTGTGTCTATTAAATAGGGTTAATAAATAGTATATTCCTTTCTCACCAGGTAAGTTAGGAAGTACAGATGCATACAAGGTTGCTTGGAAGCTGTACAAGTACAGCTCATCTGACAATACTCTGTCTAGTAGAACTGACTACTTCTGCATGCTTGGCGAATATTTTTATTCTGTGAGCAAAGTGCTTGGAAGCTACTCTGAGATAACTGTATTTGTAGCACCTGACATAATCAGTGTTGCTCCATCCACCTCAGATCCACACTCCTCCCAAAACATGCATGTGTACCCAGAGCAATAACCTGGTCTGCAGCGTTGGCTGCTGACATTCTAACTGTCCATCCCTCATACAGGCAACAAAAAGGTATCACAGTTGCTGTTTCCCCACACTAACCATACCCTGAGCAAGGTTACTTTCAGCATAGCAGTATTATAAAATAAACTGGGTTTGTTCATGAATGCTTATTTCATAGAATCATAGAGAGGTAAGGTTGGAAGGGACCTCAAGGATCATCTAGTTCCAACCCCCTGCCATAGGCAGGGACACCTCCCACTAGGACAGGTCACTCAAGGCCTCATCCAGCCTGGCCTTGAACACCTCCAGGGAGGGAGCAGCCACAACCTCCCTGGGCAACCTGTGCCAGTGTCTCACCACCCTCACTGGAAACAACTTCCTCCTAACATCCAGTCTAAATCTCCCCTCTGCCAGTTTAAACCCATTGCCCCTTGTCCTGGCATTGCAAGACCTTGTCAATAGTCCCTCCCCAACCTTCCTGTAGGCCCCCTTCAGATACTGGAAGGCTACTATAAGGTTTCCTGGAAGCCTTCTCTTCTCCAGGCTGAAGAGCCCAAACTCTCTCATCCTGCCCTCATAGCAGAGCTGCTCCAGCCCTCTGAGCATCTTCGTGGCCCTCCTCTGGACTCGCTCCAACACTTCCATGTCCTTCCTGTGCTGGGGGCTCCAGAACTGCACACAGGACTCCAGATGGGGTCTGAGGAGAGGAGAGTAAAGGGGCAGAATCCCCTCCCTTGCCCTGATGGCCACACTGCTCTTGCTGCAGCCCAGCACTCGGTTGCTGTCTGGGCTGCACTCACACTGCAGGCTCATGTTGAGCTTTTCATCAACCCAGACCCCCAGGGCCTTTTCCTCAGGGCTGCTCTCAGCCATTCACCACCCAGCCTGTATTTGTACCTGGGATTGTGCCTACCCAGGTGCAGGACCTTACACTTGGCCTTGTTGAATTTCATGAGGTTGGTCTGGGCCCACCTCTCCAGCCTGTCCAGGTCCCTCTCGATGGATCCTTGCCCTCTTTAAAGAAGGGAAGAAAAAAGAGTTAAACTCTAATCAGTAGAATTGCTGAACATTCCCATTCTAAATGTAATTTGAAGTGGGCATTACAGGTTAATGGAAAAGCTGCCAAGATATTTCTAATAATTAATTTTTTCCTTATAGTAAAACCCTACTAATAAAGGGCTTATAATGAAACCCTTGAAATGAGACTGGAAAACAAAGCATCTCTTACTTCACTCTTAAGTAAAAGATTACATTTAATACTTATATTTGAAGAAAAATACGGTAAGACGTGGGCCAGTATTTCACACAGTCACTAGAAAGAACACAGCTGACATTCATTACTTATCATCAATAGTGACCAATGGTGGCAACTATGTAGTTTACAAAAGGAATACACTGCATTGTTCTCTAGCACAAACACAGCACACAGCTCCATTGAATTTTTTTTTTTGTTTCTTAAGTTTTCCAAATTTAAAACACTTATGGTATGGATTCCTATTGTTAACAACAGCACATTTATAGGTACTTCCAAATCCACTTTGGTTACACATTGCTCTAATTTTTCAAATTATCCCAGGGTTTCTTTGGTTTTAGTTTTGTTTTTTTTTGTTTGATTTGGTTGGTTGGTTTGGGTTGGTTTTTTCATTTGGGAGTTTGGCGGGGGGTGTGTGTGTGTTTGGTTTTTGGGGGTTTTTTTTGTTTGGTTCCGGGGTTTTTGCTTGGGGGGGTGTGTTTTTTTAACAGCTCTATGTCTTTTACGACCAATATTAAGATAATTAATTGATTTTGAAATCCTCTACCCTGGGTATTTATATATATAAAAAAAAAAAAAGTTAAAGCGAGCAGAAGACTTAAATTGCATAAGTTAGTACACCTTTGCTTCTCTTGCTATTTCTACTTGTCATCTGCCCACCATCTGCTTGCTCTCAACAGTTCCCATTAGTTTCATTTGCAGCAATGTTTTTAATAGGTACTTAAACTAAAATCAAGTTTGATTTTTTTTTTTTTAATTGAGAAGAGTCTGATCCAGAGCATCTACAAAGACTCTCGCTTACCTCAGTAAGCTTTGAATCTGTGGTCTTGACTTGAAATACAAATGCTTTATAGTATCTGCATTTTTTTATCATTAAGAAGGTTAATGTATGCCTGCATTTCATACATGGAAGGAGAAGAGCCAGACCTTTCATACAACAGGAAAAAAGTCTAGTCCTTGCACCTGTACCAATAACTAGGTTTTACTATAAGCTGGTATCTCTTCTGATATATACAGTATCTCTTCTTCTGCCTTCTAGAGCAAAAACCTATCTTTAAGATTCTGTTAATGCAATATTACCTCTCTTTACCTCAAGCTACAACACTAATCAGCCATTTGCATCAGCATGTATGTGCACACAAATATGTGCACATATACAGTCCAAGTTAGATGATCCTAAAATGTATTTCTTGTCACCTGCAACCTGTGGATAAGTGACTATATACAGGCTAACATTGCAATATAAAACAAGACTAAAAAACCAAGAGTGCTTTTCCATAGTCAAAAATATAGAGCAAAGGGTCTTTTTCTGGATCAGTAAAACCTGTCTACAGCCTCTCAAAAGCAACCAAGGGCCCCAACAGACACATTACCACAAACAAGGATAAAATGGTTTATATTTCTGTTGTTCCCACTTGTGTGAAGTGAGGCCATCTTTGCTATAAATTATCTAACATCTTTGCTTTCCTCATTCATTCTTTTCTCCCCTTTCCCAGCCTGCCACTCACTTTGCACATCTGCTGAAGTTCACCATCGTCCTTCATGATCTAAGTCAACCCAAGAATTCTCAAAAAAGTACTCCAACAAAAGCAGTAACAATAAAAAAATTGCAGTTTTCTGGTGGTTTAGGGAACTGAGTCCCTAAAAGGACTGAAGGAGGAAAAGGACTGAAAAGTCCCAGAACCATAAAAGAGACAGAACATGGGATTCTGTATTAAAAGTGTCAGGGAAGGCAGAGACCAGCTAATCAGTGGCACTGAGCCTTCAGAGCAGATCAGAGTACCCTCGAATCCATGCTGGATGAAAGCCAAGTGAGTTACCTGAAGATTAGTTAAGTACATCTTAGCAAAGAAGACAAAGGAACATTTGAGCTTCAACCATCACAAGCTTACTTCCACCCAAAGTGACTAACTCCTATCCCTTTGGTCACAGCCAGGAGCCAATAACAAGCCGGACGGATTAATCTCGCTCGTAGGACTGTATCGCATAGAGTTGCCAATTACACCATGACAGGAAGTAGTTCTGTGGATGAATATTCTTTGCACCAAACACACACTGAGTCCTGAGGTAAGAAAAATCTGTTCTGCTCCTTTATGAGACTAGAATGTGGCACAGTGCCAGTCATGTCCAGTGACTGCCAATCTAGCAGTGCCATCTCCAAAGCAGGAAGAAAATTCTGCCACATCAGATTCACGATGAATAGGGGGGAACGGAATCTCGACAGGATTCATAAAGGACACATGAATGATGAGTTATAAAGACTGTCTCTTTTTGTTTAGTTTTGGTTGGATTTTTTTTCAAGTCATTCAGAGGTTCTGTCTGATGAATGCTGGCTGAAGTGTGAGGCCCATTTAGGACTGAGTCTCTGACCACACTGGTCAAGAATGCATCTACAGCAGATTGGCTCAGAGAGAAGACAACCTTTTAAAATATGATCCCTGTGAGAGGAGGTCAATCTACTTGCTTATATTTCTCTACCAACCATTGTTATGCATTTTTGCAGCTGAGTTGTTCAGTATGTTGCAAAGAAACACTTCCATTTGTGGCTGTTAACCTAGTGTACGAGTTGTCAATTTCAAAGTGATGCCCATTACTGTATGTATTAAGACCACATTACTGAAATACTCTGATGAACTGACAGACCCTCCTGAAGATACTACAGTGAATACAAAGGATGCCAAAAGGCAATTCTAAAGATGCTCCTCCAACTCACTTGAAAAGCAATAATGTTGAATGAAGAGAAATTTTCTCTTCAGTTAACAGAAGGAGTGCCGTCTGTAAGAAAGGACAATAGCATGGTAGAGATGAAGTGATGTTTATTTTAAGTACTTTGTACCACCCACAAATTTTTTTCTTAACGTTGGATGTATTCCATTTATTATTTTGTCACTACAAGTATGTATTGTGCCTTTTTGAAAGTGAAGAAAGTAACTGTTTCGATGATATTAGGCACTATTAAAATCTCTTAGCTGCATATATGCATGGATAAATTTGGGGGGGTGGGAAAATAAAGTAAAGCCTGACTGGGGAACATGTCAAACTATAAATATAGAGGAATAATCATCAGAAACATCACGTCTCAAGTAAAAAAGAAACATTTCCAAATGAAACAAACCTTTAAAACCATCAGGATAGACTTCAGGCAGGAACTTAGTGCTGATGTCTCCTTGAACAAAGCGTGGATGGATGATCACTTCGCGCAGTAAAGAAATATTGTGAGCCACACCTGCAAACAAAATCAATGCAAAATCAAATACATGTATTAATCACAAACTACAGAAAGAAACAACTTGTAAAAATCAGAGCTCATTGTGGAATAAATTCACAATTTCACAACTTAAGAGATCACAAAAGAGATGTAATCGATGCAGACATATCAATTCTGTTCCACTAGCGCCTCAAGATACTATCCTTAAACACTCCATTTCATTAAGAAGTCAACTTTCCAAATTTTCACCCCACCAAGCCTAATTCAAACATCTGGTTAAGTCAATGACAGCAAGAGACTTTTGGTTCAGTCTTAACAAATGTGGGCAAGACCAGAGCCATGTCCTTGAAATGACAGAGTAGTCATGATTGTACCAGCCCGATTCCAGTAGACACTGGTGCACCTTGCCATCCTGCTGCCTTAATCATGCACAAGGATAATGTGTCAGATTACACTCCAATCACAGTAGTAAAAGACAGTAAAAAATATTAGCACTTATATATAATTTTCTAACATTGTTATAATTTGTAAAAGACACTTTTATCAAATGCCCCATTCCCCCTCCAGCACCATTCCATGACCCTGCTAGGAATACATACCCTCCCCCTCCCCAAATTTCTTTAATTATAATGCCACCTCTGTCCTTTATTTGACTATTTTTTTTTCTGAACTTATTCATGTCCTTTCACTCCATTTCCCAGTCTGTCTCCTCTCACTTTTTCATATTTTTATTTCTTTTCTTTTCCTCTGCTTTTTGTGCCAACAAAGACAGATAACTTCTAACAGATGCACTCTAAAGCTCTGCAGCTCAAAGGATGATGCTAGTGCCAGTCCAGTAGTTGCACATGAAACAGTAAGTCCTCTGCCCCTTCCTCAAGGATGAGAAGATTAACTTGTTTTGTCAGACAGGAAAGAAATACACTATATCCCATTTCCAGTGTAGGCTGGAAAAAACATAATCAAGAGTACATGACAGCAGAAGATATGTACTCATGATAGTTAACACTGGGAAAAGATTGCCTAGAGAGAGATTCTGGAACCAATGAAAACGTTTAAAAACAGCTTAAAAAACATCTGTCAGGATGCAAATATAGCTGGTGTACCTTAGTACAGGCAGTCAGACTAGATAACCTGAAATCTTTCAAGCTTTATTTTGCTTTTAATTTAACATGGTTGTGTTACAAATTTAGTAACTTAATACTAAACTGTACTTTGACAGAAGTACTTAACAGTTTATCACCAAGCATGGTGATTATTAAAAGTAATTTAATTGAAATATTAAATAAAAATAAGTCTTTATAGGAGGTGGGAGAGGAAAGGAGGTACCAAAAAAACAACAGCTGAGAAAATACCTCTTGTGAGACCCCACCTGGAGTACTGTGTGCAGTTCTGGAGCCCCCAGCACAGGAAGGACGTGGAAGTGTTGAAGTGGGTCCAGAGGAGGGTCACAAAGATGCTCAGAGGGCTGCAGCAGCTCTCCTATGAGGACAGGCTGAGAGAGCTGGGGTTCTTCAGCCTGGAGAACAGAAGGTTTCAAGGAAACCTTATAGTAGCCTTCCAGTATCTGAAGGGGGCCTACAGGAAGGCTGGGGAGGGACTTATTGACAAGGTCTTGCAATGACAGGATGAGGGGCAATGGGTTTAAACTGTCAGAGGGAATATTTAGACTGGATGTTAGGAGGAAGTTCTTTCCAGTGAGGGTGGTGAGACACTGGCACAGGTTGCCCAGGGAGGTTGTGGCTGCTCCCTCCCTGGAGGTGTTCAAGGCCAGGTTGGACAAGGCCTTGAGTGAGCTGTACTAGTGGGAGGTGTCTCTGCTTATGGTAGGGGGTTGGAACTAGATGATCCTTGAGGTCCCTTCCAACCTTACCATTCTATGGTCCTAGGAAAAAAGACTCAGATAATTTATTTTCTGCCTACTGCACTCCCAGCAATTTTCAAGAAAGTAATACTTTGTTTTGAGAGTAGGACACAGGTCGTTCTGGAAAGCTTAATGCAGAAAGAGAAACAAGAAAAAATACCATCATTATCTTAGCTCTCTTCTCAATTTTGGAAAGAGATTGTAACAGAAAGTTTGAGGGTCCAGAAAAGTTGAACCCGAACATGACCAGAGAATAATCTTGTCTCATAAACATTAATATTTCATAAGAGAAGCTGAAATAGATGAGTGATTCAGAAGGATGAATTGTAAGTTTATGCAGCTGTTGCGTCTATTCCAGGTAGGGATAAATGAGGAAGCTGCTGTAGGAAAAGCAGTTAGTCAACCTCGTCTGTGCAGTGTGCACATTTCTCACCTTTCAGGAAATACAAAGTAATTCACATTCTTTCCTCTCAGTGTCAGAGGGACAGGCAACTCCAAATCGCTTTGTATTTGCCAGGTCACCTGAACTTTGATGTTAGGCGCACACCATGAAAGATAAAATGTAGTCTGGCATACCACAAGCTAGTTTTTATCTTGTGGAAACTTGTTTTGTACACCCATAACTCCTGTAAACCATAAGATTCTGAACTTTAGGTATGCTTACATGTAAATTACTATGATTAATACAGTGATGATGTGACTCTGAAAGTTATATGCACATTTTTTTCCAATAACATAAATAAGAAATCACTGCGAATTCAGGTCTCTCAACTGCACATTAAGCTATTCTTACTTTTTTTTCTGTACTGAGATCTCACCAAAGCAAAGACACCAGCAGTACAGCAACTGTGAATTGGTGGGACTGCAGAAGGAGATCCTTTTGCATTCCTACTTCTTCTCCCTTTGTGTTTTTCCAGTTTAGAAGCATGAATAACATTCTTGTTATTTTATGTGCAGACCAGTTCAAACAGTTTTAAAGCTTTTTTTCTCCTACAGTCTGCTGCTGGTGTGAATTTTCAATCTCTCTGTGTGGCCACCACTGAAACCACTTTCAACACACAGAGTCAGAGTCAGGCTCGACCTCACTGAATCATGAAGTTAGAGCTTTAAAGACTAGTTCATGGCAATTTAAGTAGCACATTACACAACCAGTTCAACAATAATGAGGCAAAAACTTGACCATTTGATTAAAAGAAGATCAGACTCCTCACTGTCTGTTAACCTAGGTTGTCATTCATGGACCCCAAAACTCATATTGAATCTCTTCTAAACAAATTCTTTTAAAATGTAATATTAATATATCTTTGGATACTACAAAATCCGTCCGAGTTTTCCTATTTGAATAGTAAATTGAAATACCACAGAGTACAGCTTCAGGACTATAATTAGAAGACAAAAGAAGAGCTCTCCAGTGCTCCCCAACTTTGACTGAATCCAGGATTTAAACACAGTACAATGTGTAACAGATCATGTCATGTTTTTCTTTCCTAAACTGCTATAAGATCCCTGGTGAGATGATGGCTGATGACAGCTGACAGAGAGCTTGGTATCTCAACTGCCTGACCCAAAAAAAACCCAGAGATTAAAAAAAAAAAGTATCTTCATCATTTCCCACTCATATGCATACAAAGAACCAGAGGTTTCTGCAACACTTCAGGCTCCAAACCTCCTTTAACAAGTTTGTGGAGCAGCAAGTCCAGGTGTTTGGGAAGCAACATAACATATGTATTCCATATAGGTACATTTATTTTTCAGCAGGGAACAGTTTCCTTTTAAAGTATCATGAAAGGCTACCTTTATCAGTCTCCATGCCCATTACATGAGCAACTACTGCAAGCTTCTACTTGTCAAAACTGAGCTGATACCTTTAGTGATGTTCCCAAACCTATGGTTTTAAAAAAAAAAAAAAAGAAAGAAA
>VWYK01022532.1:0-14920 GCA_013399775.1 Semnornis frantzii | reverse complement strand
AATAAATAGGAGGATCAACACATTCAAGATAAAAAAATAATAAATAGGAGGATCAACACATTCAAGATTAAAAAAATAAATAAATAAGAGGATCAATGCATTCAAGACCAACTCACATCCTATTCACTTAATGTATGCTGGATTTGGAACAGAATAAGTAACACAGATGGAGCAGTGGTAAAGATTAGAATTAGTGAAGCAGAGGAAAAAAGCATTAGCAGCAGTACAGAAAACAGAAGGGAAGCAAAGGTGACTAATACTGAAGGGAAATGGGTTTGTGTGTTGGATGTAGTCATTACAACAAGGGCATAAGTGACATAAATGATAAAGGGACACATGCAGAAGGAGAAGGTCCAATGGCACATCATGAGCTAGTAGGTCATGCTGAACAAATCTGATTAAGTTCTGTGAAAAAGTGGCAATAAGAACTGATGGGACAGACTCAGGGATGTGATGTGTTTGGACTTGGAGATGGCTCAGAATACTTCACAGCAGAAAATGCTAGGGCAAAAGGTCAGCAAACAGTGCAGCTGAACATGGAATGTTCTAGAGTGAATTCTGAACAAGGTCAGGAAAGAAGCAGCAGATAGGTAAGGAGGAGACAGGACACTGAGAGCTGTGCACATGGCTCTTTGACACTCTCTTAGGTAAGTTAGGCAGCTGTGATCTGTTGTCTTCATTTCACATGAGGGAGTGGAACATCTCCCTTAGGAGGACAGGCAGAGGGAGCTGGGGCTCTGTAGCTTGGAGAAGAGAAGCCTGAGGGGTGACCTCATTTATAAAGATGTGAAGGGCAGCGTCAGGAGGATGGAGCCAGGCTCTGCTCAGGGATATCCAATGATAGGACAAAGGGCAGTAGGTGCAAGCTGGAGCAAAGGAGGTTCCATGTGAATGTGAGGAGAAACTTTTTCACTGTGAGGTTGACAGAACTCTGGAGCAGGCTGCCCAGAGAGGTTGCTGAGTCTCCTTCTCTGGAGACTTTCAAAACCCATCTGGATGTGTCCATGTGTGACATGCCCTGGGTGATCCTGGCAGGGAGGTTGGACTGGATTATCTTTCAAGGTCCCTTCCAACCCCTAACATTCTGTGCAGGTACACCACAACCTCTCTGAGACAGGAGCTGCCTCCTTAAAGCAAAAGCCCAAATCATAACAACAAAAACTTACTTAGACAGCATTCAGCACAGTGACTACAGACTTCAAACTGAAGATGTAAATGAACAAATCTTTAGGAGGCTCTGTGGATGTAATATTTCATGCGCATTTGGATGTGGTGGTTCTGCCAGCCCATCCAAACCAAACACAAGGTCAGCTTTCAAGGATCAGGCTAGGCAGAGCTTTGAGCATGTACACACCATGAAACAATGGATTGTGAAGATGGCAGAGGATAGCAAAGGTAGTAGAAGACAAGCTTATTGATTAGAGCTTAACTCCCAAACAGCTTTATCAGCCTTCTTTGCAGGAGCAAAGCTATGGGGGGAAATGAGGAATCATAGAATGGTAAGGTTGGAAGGGACTTCAAAGATCAGCCAGTTCCAACCCCCTGCCATAGGCAGGGACACCTCCCACTAGCACAGGTCACTCAAGGACTCATCCAACCTGGCCTTGAATACCTCCAGGGAGGTTGTGGAGCACAGAAGACCTGCAGGGAGGTTGTGGAGCACAGAATCACCCAAGGTGATCTTTGATCACGTTGGGTGATTCTGTGCTCCACAACCTCCCTGGGCAACCTGTGCCAGTGTCTCACCACCCGCACTGCAAACAACTTCCTCCTAACATCCACTTTCAGTCTCCCCTCTGCCTGTTCAAACCCATTGCCCCTTGACCTGTCATTCCCAGACCCTGTCAATAGTCCCTCCCCAGCCTTCCTGTAGCCCACTTCAGATACTGGAAGGCTACTATAAGGTCTCCTCAAATACTCACACATTGATTTGTTTCCCCTTGTGAACTGTTCAGGCTCTTGCTTGTACTTGCTCCTGTGCTGACCAAGGGCACTCTTAAATCTTATTAAATCTTGTGTACCATATTGGAGTTGAAGAGAGAAAGAGGTTGCACCCGGAAGAGCAGACAGGGTTGGTGACCCTAAAGAACTTCCTCCTAACATCCAGCCTGAACCTGCCCTGGCACAGCTTGAGGCTGTGTCCTCTTGTTCTGCCCCTGGGTGCCTGGCAGCAGAGCCCAACCTCAGCTGGCTCCAACCTCCCTTCAGGTAGCTGCAGATAGCAGTGAGCTCTGCCCTGAGCCTCCTCTTCTGCAGGCTGCACACCCCCAGCTCCCTCAGCCTCTCCTCACAGGGCTGTGCTCCAGGCCCCTCCCCAGTCTTGCTGCCCTTCTCTGGACACCTTCCAGCACCTCAACATCTCTCTTGAATGGAGGGGCCCAGAACTGGACACAGCACTCAAGGTGTGGCCTGAGCAGTGCTGAGCACAAGGGCAGAAGAACCTCCCTGCTCCTGCTGGCCACACTGCTCCTGACACAGGCCAAGAACTTGCCCCCATGAGCACACTGCTGGCTCATGTTCAGCCAGCTGTGGGCCAGTATATCCAAGTTGAGGCTCCCTGTTAGCACAGCTGACAAGCACAAGTGGCCCCACTTCCATGGCACAGCATAAAGCTATATGCTGTCCTTCATGTCACACAAACTAAAACTTGAATGGTACTTGGATTAATACAAGCCTGCACAGGGCTGAGATGGCCATTCAGAAAGCCTGGAATGTTTTCTACATCTGGAATATCAAAATTAAGCTTTGGGCACCGTGTTTAAAAATGTATGTATGAAGTGAATGCAGACAACAGGAAAGGAACAAGAGCAAGCAGCAATGTAGAACACAAGACCTGCAAGGAAGGACTGGGGAGGGGGTTAAAAAAGTAGTATGAAGTCTAGAGAAGAAAGAGTGGGGGGAAATAAAACATGGTGGCAAGTATCCAAATATGTTAAAGGGTGGGAAATAAAGGGGAAATAAACTCTTCTCCCAACACTGAGGGAATAAGAACAAGGCAAGAAGTGAGAGGCTTAACTCACAGCGAGGGAAGGAAGGTTCAGTACAATGGAAAACTTTCTGAAGCTATGATAGAGAAGGATGGGATTAGGCTGGCTGTGGAAGTTGTGATATCTTTTGTCTTTCTAATTTTTAGTGTTTTGAGCACCCATAGTTCCTGGTAACCAGAACTGGTGAGAGTTCTGCTCCATTAGAGTTAGGGAGAAACTTGCATCATTCGCCAGCAAAAAAAACACTGAGGGATGTTTGCCACTCAAATTAATTGACCTTCATGCATAATCTCCATTATAATTCAGGATTATTTTAATTTATTTAGCTGGGTTTGTTTGTTTTTTAACTGCCAATTACCAAGCTAAGTCAATGGGAACTAAGGTTTTATGGAGAAGACAGTAAAAAAAAAGCTTTCTACTGCTACCTCACTACAGAGAGGGAAGCAAAGACCTCATAACCATATTAGTCTAGAGCCAAATTCAGCAGGACTTTAAAGCAACCAGCTTCCCATTTGCCAAGTGGAGACAGAGTGAGGGCTGCTGTTTGGAAAAATGCTATCTAAATGTCAGGGAAGAATGTCAGAGACACAAAAATGTGACCATAGCTTGGATCCACATTGCTGTTGTGTGCTGGTTTGAGGCTAATTGGAATATTTTAATGGGGGAAAAAATAGGTTACAGGCTGTGAAAAGCAAACAGTGGTGATGCCTGCTGCACTCATAGGCTTGCTGAGATGTATAAAAACAAGGACACAAATAATGGTAAGGGAGTCTCTTGCTCTCTGGGAGCTGCTGTGTCTTCTGGCTTCTCTGCTGTGTAACTCAATTAACCACTCTGCTTCTAAATCCCCTTGNTGAGTCTAGTCTGGGTGATTTACAAAGAGTGGGGGGACAGGTGACTCCTAAACCATCACAGTTGTAATGCTGAACTGTTCTCTAGGTCTCCTCAGTGAGAAAACAGTTCTCACCTGCAATAGCTCTCACCTGCAATAGCTCTCATTTGCCTCTCCAAAAAAAAACCCAAACCACAAATAAATAAATAAACAAGAGAGGTAAAACAAATGGCTGTGCTGGGAGCAAGCATGGCCTTGACTTCAACAAGGCTATAAATCATGAGCCTGACACTGGGTACAAATGATTGCTCCAGGCAACTCCACAAGGACACACTGGGAATCAGTAAGGAAACAGCTCCCAATGGACTGCTAACCTGGTGTGGTGGGTTAGGAGCTTACACACACCATTGGAGTTTATCAGACTGGCTCAGACAGCTTGGAAGTGAGATGAAGCTGTATTTACAGCACAGTAAAATTCACAAGCATATATATGTGTGTGTGTATGTGTTTATGTGTATCTATACACACACACACACAAAACATTTCATACAATCATAGAGTCACAGAATGTCAGAGGCTGGAAGGGATCTCCAAAACTCATCCAGTCCAAACCCCCTGCCAGAGCAGGGTCACCCAGAGCAGATCACACAGAAACACATCCAGGCAGGGTTTGAATATCTCCAGAGAGAGGATTCAGCCACTTTGCTCTGCTCTGGTGAGAGCTCACCTGGAGTACTGCATCCAGCTCCGGAGCCCTCGTTGTAGGGAGGACATGGACCTGATGGAGTGGGTCCAGAGGAGGCCACAGAAATGATCAGAGGGTTGGAGCAGCTCTGCTATGAGGACAGCTGAGGGAGATGGGCTGTGCAGTCTGGAAAGGAGGAGGCTCTGGGGGGGACCTTCTAGAGGTACAGAATCAATCTTCATTTGCCACATAATTAACTCAAGCCTGTGAATAAAAAAAATGAATAAATTTGGAGTGCAAAAAAATGTTGCTTTTGCTTCACAAATACCTTGCAATATTCTCTTCTCCTCCAATGACTCTGCTTTATTAAAAGGTCTGCATTAGTACTGCTATACTCTTTCATCACCAAGAGTCTTAGTCTTGCCCTTGGTTACTTCCCTGTTGGTTGCAGAGATGGCCAAGGAAATGCCTCCAGAGTGAAAGCAGCTTCTGCTCTGACAGCTGTGTGCAGTGTCTGGCTCCCTTCTCCCTAAAAGCTGTTACTGTCACTTCTGCAGTAAGTCTCCACCAGCCAAAGGACCAAATATGCCAATTACAATCCTGAGCTGTGGTGAATTAGCTTGCAGCAGTGTAAGCAAAAGAAAGGACAAGTTTTAGAACAGCAAACACATTAGCCTTTCACCCTGGAACTCACAAATAAATGTAATAGGAAGAGGAATCTGAGTGGCCTCAGTCACTTCAGTCGTAGCTGGGCAATTCTCTGGCAGTGCCTTCACTTCCTCTGTTTGCAGCACAAAACAGAAGGGTCATAAAATCATAGAGTGGCTTAGGTTGGAAGGGATCTTAGAAATCATCTACTACAACCTCCTCACCATGGGCAGGGACACCTTACAACTAGACTTAGCTGCTCAAAGACTCATCCAGCCTGACCTGCCTTGAACACCCCCAGGGAGGAGACACCCGCAACCTCCCTGGGCAGCCTATTCCAGAGTCTCATCCCCCTTGTAGTGAAGAACTTCTTCCTAAGATTCAATCTAACTTTATTCCCCCCCCCCCTTATTTGCCCCTTGTCCCACCACTGGACACCAGGCTCTGCAGCCTTCCTGTAGGATCCCCTCTGATATTGAAAAGCAGCTCTAAGGTCTTCTCCAGGCTGAACAATCCCAGGTTTTTTCAGTTTTCCTTTCCATCCTGCCTCATATTACTCCTCTGAATTCTTGGACCCATAGTCAGGGTTTACCAGAGATCAGCACTGCTAACATTCTGCCCAGCACTAACTCAGCATTACAAATCCCTGCAACATCAAAAGACCTTTTGAAACCCATGACATAGTAACTCACTTTAAAAAACAAACAAACAAACAACTAATAAGCAGCAGTGTCAGGGATCTATGGATTTGACAGTTCTTATTGTTCCTAACACTCTTCTAACTCAACATGTTTCAGTCAGGCCTGCAATCACTTCCAGGGCTAGCATGGGGCTTGTTCATGTTGCACTCCAACCATATGGGATGAGTGACTGAAAAACATCTGATGTTTCACTGCAGTGAGGGGCAATCTGATTAAAAACTTCATCAGTATGAAAGGGTAAGAGTTCAAATGGCTACAGCTGTTCTCAGTGCAATGCTGTGTCCACCTCCAGTCTCCACACTAATATATTTTGGAAGCATCCTGGGTAGCACCGAGCTCTGCTTACACAACAGCAACAGCCCAAGTCTGTAGCTCTAGGGACCAGGTCACTGCTCTGGGGACCAGGTCACTGCTCTGGGGACCAGGTCACTGCCCTGGGGATCAGATCACTGCTCTGGGGACCAGATCACTGCTCTGGGGACCAGATCACTGCTCTGGGGATCAGATCACTGCTCGAGGGACCAAGTCACTGCTCTAGGGATCAGATCACTGCTCTAGGGACCAGGTCACTGCTCTGGGGACAAGATCACTGCTCTGGTCCCTAGAGCAGTAGGGACCAGAGGGACCAGCAGTAGAGCTCTAGGGACCAGATCACTGCTCTAGGGACCAGATTACTGCTCGAGGACCAGGTCACTGCTCTGGTCCCTAAAGCAGTAGGGAACAGAGGGACCAGCAGTAGAGCTCTAGGGACCAGACCATTATCCTAGGGACCAGATCACTGCTCTAGGGAGCACCCTTTGCATGACACCAACAGCTCCCTGCCACCCACCCAGAGGAAGAGAAGCATTTTCAAGTAAGATGCAACCACAGCTGATTCTCAACACTGGTGGAAGCTCCTGGTCATAGTGGGAGTTAGGGCTGTCAGAGCATCATGCACTGCTCACACTGCTGCTTCCCTACCTCTTCTAACAGAAAAGCAGCCAAGCAGAAAGAAATGTGCACCAGAATGGTTCAATTTCAGCATCTGTGCACCTACATGTTTCAGTTTGTACTCCAACATACCCTCCTGGGAACTGTATTTCATTAGAGTCCTACAGACTGGCTCCCTCTACTACAAACTGCCAATAATCTAATCCTGGGATTTCAAACACCCTGCTGCAATTGGGTTTCTTCAATTAGGCATTCCCAGATACTAGACCTCTCATCTAATATTTCAGCAGTTAATCATCTTGCACTGAACAGAACCCCTCTGATCCTGCTTTAGCAGTTAATGTAATAGACACAGGTTATGTGCAATTAAACAATTCCTACCTCTCAGTAGGGATTTGATTTTTAGAGCTCGTTGCCAACTAGACCGTGGATGTTGCTTTAATGGGAAGGCAGCTACAGGCTGGGACCTGACACAGCACTCCCAGCACCCTGCACCGTGTGTTTGTTACACAGCACCATCTCCAGGAACGTTTCACAACGACAGGGATGGGGAAAGGCTCTGCTGCATCCCCCTGCTGAAGTAGTTTAGAAACACCCAGGTTCAGCAGCACATCTTCTGAAGGCTTAAAATCCACCCCTAAACTTTCTAGTTCTAGTGGGAGGTGTCCCTGCCTATGGCAGGGGGTTGGAACTAGATGATCTTTGAGGTCCCTTTCAACCTTACCATTCTGTGGTTCTCTGAGGAAAAAAACAAACAAACAAACAAACAAAAAGCATCCTGCAATGTAGTCGAGGAGTGAGGAACAAACACAAATATTTAACCTGCTTTAAGCTCTTCCCTAGGTGCATTTGGGCTGCTAAAGAAGAAAGTGACAGCTGGACTGGCAGAAATTTTCTTGAGGTCTGAGCTATCAGTTTGTTTAGGCAGGGATATTCTGACATGTTTTGCCCTCTGGCTAATCTCTATGTGCAATAATGATGTGCAAAAGGAGAAAAAACTAAACACTCAGGGTAAAGATACCTGAAACCTCCAAGCAATAAACAGATTGCTTCAGGACTTCCTTTAACTGGAAGTATTGTAACCCAAGAAAGAAAATACAGAAAGGTGAGAGTTTGCCTGCAGTTCCATGCCTTTAAACATGTAGTGTTTCCCAGCTCTACTTACATGAAGTAAGCCCAGAGAATCATAGAATGGGAAGGTTGGAAGGGACCTCAAGGATCATCCAGTTCCAACCCCCTGCCATAGGCAGGGACACCTCCCACTAGAACAGGTCACTCAAGGCCTCATCCAACCTGTCCTTGAACACCTCCAGGGAGGTTGTGGAGCACAGAATCACCCAATGGGATCAAAGATCACATTGAGTGCTTCTGTGCTTCACAACCTCCCTGGGCAACCTGTGCCAGTGTTTCACCACCCTCACTGCAAACAACTTCCTCCTAACATCCACTTTCGATCTCCCCTCTGACACTTCAAACCATTGCCCCTTGTCCTGTCATTCCCAGACCTTGTCAATAGTCCCTCCCCAGCCCTCCTGCAGCCCCCTTCACATCCTGCAAGGCTACTCTAAGCTCTCCTGGAAGCCTTCTCCTCTCCAGGAGCCCCAACTCTCTCAACCTGTCTCCAGCACTCTCAGCATCTTCATGGCCTCCTCTGCACTGGCTCCAACACTTCCATGGCCTTCCTGTGCTGGGGCTCCACAACTGCCCCCAGGACTGCAGCTGGGGTCTGAGGAGAGCAGAGCCAAGGGGCACAATCCCCTCCCTTGCCCTGCTGCCCACACTGCTCTTGCTGCAGCCCAGCACACAGTTGCTGTCTGGGCTGCACTCACACTGCAGCCTCATCTTGAGCTTTGCATCACCCCAGACCCCCAGGGCCTGTTCCTCAGGGCTGCTCTCAGCCATTCCCCACTCAGCCTGGAGTTGTGCTTGGGATTGTGCCTACTCAGGTGCAGGACCTTACACTTGGCCTTGGTAATGATTGAATGATTTAAGCAGTAAGAATTCTCTCTCCTCCCTTGCTAATAGCACGGAAGAGTACATATGTTTAAAGAAATGTACTGCTTGGGTTGGGAAGTGCCAAATGTATCACTCATCCCTAGAAGATTATAGATCTTTCTCATTAATAGCCAGCCTGCAATTAAAATATCAAGGTGCTTTTGCAGAAACCCATAAAATATGCCAGCAAAACCATTTTCTGTTGGCCATAATGGGGTCTCCAGCATAGATCATGAAGGCTGAAATACAGAAAAGGTTTCAGCCACTTGCTAAATCATTTGGGGAGGAGGGGGGAAAGGAAAGGAGAGTTAGATGAACAGAAGAGGAAGAAGAATTGGCAGATTTAAGATAATGACACCTCAGTAATAAACTATTAATCAACTACCTTATGAGCAGACATGCAAAGAAATTAAGAATTAATTAAACCTTTCTTACTCTTGCCACTACATGGCTGCAAAAAATCCTTCCAACTTACTAAGAGGCAATTAAATAAACTTGAAGGCAACATAGAATAAAGCCCAATTAACAATTCCACTCTCAAGTTATTTCAGAAATGCAAGGGCACATAACTTTACTAAATTACTCCCCCCCCCAAAAAAAAAAAAAAAAAANAAAAAAACCCAAAAAAAAAAAAAAACCAACACAAAAATAAATCCCTTTTTCTAAACACACACATCTGAGGATGACTAATTAGGAGAGCAAAGACTGTGCCTGCAGTAAATGCTCTCCTGACAGTGGTGAAGCAAACAGAAATAGAAAGAGAGCAACCTGAGCTGCAATTCTGATTCAATCTGATACAAACCAGGTTATGCATGCATTTAATTTTCCTTCTGACTGCTATGCACTTCTAGAGTTCAGTGGCTCATCCTTCATTGTGGCTTCTCTCTACTCTTTCCTCCCTGTCAGCAGCTTGCTAGCCAGTTATTTATTGCCTCCTCAACATTCAACATCAGGCAGGCAGAAGTGCATTTCTTCTCTGCCCTCTCTATGCTCTGCTCCTGCCTTTCCCACGCTGCTTGAATCATAGATGAATACTGCACCTTTAGTGTTGCTCCCTGCACTTTGTGCTTCTTTCTGTCCTTGAAAGCTGTGTAACTTCTCTTTGCATGGATTGTTTCCCTCCCAGTGATCTGCTCCTGGCTAAGCTTTGCCCAGGATCCTCAATTTGTTACACAACTACAGGGACTTTATTATCAAGGAGAACGCCTGCCTCTCCAAATCAGTGATCTGCAGATCTGCTCCCAGCCCATAGAAAATGCTGAGAGTTTGCCACTGTAACTCTTACTTTGCTCATCTCTGCTTTGCAGCACAGGTATTCCTTTCAGCCACCATCCTTTTAAATGTAGTCACAGGCTGCATCTCAGCCAAAGCAAAAAGTCAGTAGACTTTTTTTTCTTGGGTAGTTTTGGAAGTAGAAGATTCTGTTTCAAGGGACTCCTGCCACTGGAGGTCACTATCTCCTGGAGCAAAAAGAGAACATGGTCCAAAATACATCCCCAACCTAGAAAAATTACCCCAAATAATCTATTTCTAAGAAGATAAACTATTCCCAGACACTCTGGTCGATGGACAGGTACACAGCAGCACAGATATACTACTGCACAGGCTGCTCAGCACAGCTTACATCAGTTTTGGAGCATGTGGAGGTAGCTGTGGTCTACAGACCCTCTGAAAGATGCCAGCAGGAAGATTATGTCCACCTCTAAGTGTGACTTGAGAAGCTTAAACACATCTAGTTAATGGGATGTGAAAATAAACCAAAACACATCAAACAGAGCTGCTTACTTACCAGCAAGGGCTTGAGTTGGTGTTTCCTGCTGATTCTACTGCCAGGAAAAAATAATTAAAACTTGGATACTTATAGAACATAGGTTGGATAGGACCTTAAAGATCATCTAGTTCCAACTCCCCTGCCATGGGCAGGGACACCTCCCACCAGCCCAGGTTGCTCAAAGCCTCATCCAACCTGCTCCTGAACACCTCCAGGGAGGTCGTGGAGCACAGAATCCCCAAATGTGATCTTGATCTTTGATCACATTTGATGATTCTGTGCTCCACAACCTCCCTGGGCAACCTGTGGCAATGTCTCACCACCCTCACTGCAAAGGATTTATTCCTAATATCCAGTCATACATCTTAAAAGTCTCTGCAGGAGCTGAGATAATTCTATTCCATCCTAAGTGATTCAATGTTTTTAATTACTTTTTTTTTTTTTTAATGGCTAAAAATTAAAAGTTGAGGGGAAAAGAAAAAAAAAACCTAACATATGAAAGCCTTTCACAAATCCCAGAATCACACAAGACTCTTTCAATCATTTCCCTGAGGTCCTTCTTGAACTGAGGCCCCCAGAATAGGAATATAGAAGGAATACAGAAAAGTTAAGGCAAGAATTCTTACTGTGTGTATTATTAATACTTAAAAAAGTATTAACTCTTAGTCTATTATTAATACTAAAAGTCTTAACTCTTAGTCTGTTAACTTAGGAGCCTGGCAAAGAAAGCATCCACCTGAGTGATGAGAACTGTGTAGAATGTCACTGCTGAGGGAAAGCTGCAGGTGAAGTTCCCTGGTTTCAATACCAAGCTATGCATACCAAAAGAGTCTTAATTCTTAGTCTATCAACTTAGGAGCCTGGCAAAGAAAGTATCCACCAAAACTGCAGCTGAAGTTCCTGGTTTCAACACCAAACTATGGATACTACAAGAATATTAACTTTTAGTCTGTTAACTTACGAGCCTGGCAAAGAAAGCATCCACCTGAGTGATGAGAACTGTGTAGAATGTCACTGCTGAGGGAAAGCTGCAGGTGAAGATCCTTGGTTTCAAACACCAGACTATGGATACTCAAAGAATCTTAACTCTTAGTCTGTTAACTTACGAGCCTGGCAAAGAAAGCAACCACCTGAGTGATGAGAACTGTGTAGAATGTCACTGCTGAAGGAAAACTGCAGGTGAGGTTCCCTGGTTTCAATATCAAACAAGAATCCAGATCATGGAACAGTAAGGAGGGGAAAAAAAAACAACTAAACAACGGAATTTTAGTCCTAAAAAAATTAAGAGGTCATTCAGAGAAATAAGTAGAGATGTCAAAAGCTGCCCAAGCCAGCCAGGGAACTGCAGCACACAGCGCCCCAAGCTCTCTGCAGCAGGAGCAATGTTTGAAATGTGTCTCCCTAAGTAGCATTGTTAGATGCAGGACATTTCTTTTAAAATTTCCAGTAACAGTTCTGCCAGATGCTGCAAGATCTCCCTCTCCATATTATCTTCAAACAGATCTGAGTGAAAGGGCAAACAGAAATTTGAAAGAGATGATTGCTTCCTTTGTGGGGGATACGGTTACCCACTGAGACAGGAACATATATGAATTCCAATTTGCAATCACTTCCACTATTTATGAGGTCACTGGACTTGCTCCTGCTGAGCTCAATTTAGCAAGAGCTTTGGCTAGATCAGTGCAGAGAATATTACAATCACATTGACTTGGTGATGTCCAAACTACCACAAATAGGCGGCCTCGAAACTCCGAACCCGCTAAAAGTTAGAGACATTTCAATAGGCAGGAAGGTTTGAAAAGCCAAGATGTAAGCACAAATTAAATAATGGCCTTAATGGCACCACTAATTACCAATCAAGAATGAAAGGGCATAGCTCAGGCACTAAGGCAGGCGCACTGAAATCAGCGAGAACTTCAGAGAGTCAGGAAAGGCACTGGTTTAAAACAAACAAACAGAACCAGTCCATAGAACAGGAATAAAATAGCATCACTCATTTCCATCATAGAAAGAAGAAACGTGGGGGTCTGGGGTGATGCAAAGCTCAGTGTGAGTCTGAAGTGTGAGTGCAGCCCAGACAGTAACCAAGTCCTGGGCTGCAGCAAGAGCAGTGTGGGCAGCAGGGCAAAGGAGGGGATTCTGCCCCTTTGCTCTGCTCTCTTCAGACCCCAGCTGCAGTCCTGGGGGCAGTTGTGGAGCCCCCAGCACAGGAAGGACTTGGAAGTGTTGGAGCCAGTGCAGAGGAGGCCACCAAGATGCTGAGAGGGCTGCAGCAGCTCTGCTATGAGGACAGGCTGAGAGAGTTGGGGCTCTGCAGCCTGGAGAAGAGAAGGCTTCCAGGAGAGCTTGGAGTAACCTTCCAGTATCTGCAGGGGGCTACAGGAAGGCTGGGGAGGGACTATTGACAAGGTCTTGCAATGCCAGGACAAGGGGCAAGGGGTCTGAAGTGTCAGAGGGGAGATTGAAAGTGGATGTTAGGAGAAATTTATTTACAGTGAGAGTGGTGAGACACTGGAACAGGTTGCCCAGGGACCTTGAAACTGGCTCTTACAGATAAAAAAGGACCTTTGAGTTGTCAGTGGTAGCCCTCCAAAATCACTGTTTCCATATGCAGCAGCATAACCCAGAAAGCACCAACAAAATGCAGGCTGTCAGCAGAAAAGCTGTTTGGAGCTAGCCAGAGGACAGCATTTCACTGCTGACTGAAATTCATCAGAGTTGCTTGATTTAGAAACATGAAAAGCCTTGCTCAGAAGCAACTTCTAGAGATAATCTGTTTTTTTCTGCTACAAACACAGGTCACTAAGGTGTGATCAGGTTGCTCAGGACTTATCCTGGTCACGACCTGAAAAAAAGGTTGATGCTGGTCTTTTTCTTCTAGGTCAATAGTGATAGAACAAGAGGGAATGGCCTCAAGGTGCCACTGGGTAGGTTTAAAGGAATGGCCTCAAGCTGCCACTGGGTAGGNGGTAGGTTTAAACTCGATATTAGGAAAAAAATTTCCCCAGGAAGAGTGGTCAGGCATTGGAGTGTGCTGCCCAGGGAGGTGGTGGAGTCTCCAACTCTGGATGCATTTAAAAGTCGTTTGGATGCGGTGCTTGGGGATACGGTTTAGGGTTTTCCTAATGTCCAGTCTAAACCTATCCAGTTGCAGCTTGAGGCCATTCCTTCTTGTTCTGTCACTAATTACCTGTAAGAAGAGACCAGTAACAACCTCTCCGCAGTGTCCTTTCAGGTAGCTGTACAGAGCCATGATGTCTCCCCTCAGCCCTCTCTTTTTCACGCTAACCATCCCCAGCTCCTTCAGTCGCTCCTCCTAAGATTTATTCTCCAGGCCCTAAAGGAGCAATGTGCATTTTAAAAAGGAGTATGAAGAGTGCTACAGTCCAAGTTGAGAATAATGTGCCTTTTCCCTCTGGAAAGCCAGCCTCTAGGAAAAAAAAACCCACACAAACCCCAAAACCCATTCTAGTAATTCAGTTTCTCCCTACGTCTAAAATAACTGAAGTCAAGGTGCCTGCGCTGTTATTATTTTTCCTGATGTTTTTGACACCAATGTGCTGAGCTCCATGGCATTCAGAGTTTCAACAGCAGTGAGTTCCCACTTGGTCTAGTGGTAATACTCCTTAATATTTTCATTTTGATGTAATTTGCAGCCCCAGCTTTTTAAATATCCGCTCTGTAATAATGTTTAATTTCAGGGGTCACTCCGCCAAGGAGTATATTAAAGCTTATAAAACTCATTTCCAAAGCTCAAATATCAAGCTGTGATCAGGTTAGGAGGGCAGCATCTGTGAATATTTCATCTTTTATCATGCTGATAATAAGGAGATGACAGAGGCACATTATTACAATGAGAGAATTGCTCATTTCAGCCCTGGCTGCTGGAAGCTAGGGTCTGCAGTGTGCGTTACTCAATAAAATCAATTCTTATATGAAAAGCAAGTTTACTGAGCCACCACTGTGTCTTATTTGATTGTAATGAATAATATATGGACCCCAGAGCTTGTGCATCCAGTAGGGAGAGGCAAAGGAAAAGGTTTAAGTTTAGAGGGGCACTTGAGCATAAACAATAATTCATCCAAACTGCATTTTGTTGTTTAGAAGTAACATTGTGAGACTGCTGTTTGTTAGGCTTGTAAGTTTGCTAACAAACCTTACAGCTCCACTAACACAAAGACAGGATGTTAGCCTCTGCAGGCAGAACAAGTCCCATCTTTCATTCATCTCTTCATGTTCAACAAGTAACCACCAACTAGTGGGAGAGTTGGAGGATTACAGCAGTGGCTGCTGCAGTCTCTTGGAATTCCTTCTTGTTTGACTTTATTTCACACTACCTAAAGAAGAAACATTCTGAGAGGAAAAAAAAAA
>VWYK01022522.1:22600-33073 GCA_013399775.1 Semnornis frantzii | reverse complement strand
AAAAAAAAAAAAAAAAGCATACCCAAGAGCTTTATGGTTAAAATGTTTACCACAAAAAAAGATGATTTAAGTTTCTCTGAAATGTTGTAGCCATAGCGTAACCTAGCAGGCAATCAGCATTTTAAAAAGCTGTTATATACCTAGACGGCAGCTAAACAGACATTTAAATGACTGTTGCTGTATCTATTGGAATTCAGAAAGGGAGTCTCATGTTCTATTTTTAATTTTAAATTCCTTTATGCTGCTGGGACCTGTCATATCTCTTTGGCCAGACTAAGTACTGCTAGTGCCATGGTAAAGAAGGAAATCACTGCAATACCTGATGTATGGAGCTGGCACAAAGCCCTTGGAAGAGCAGGACCCAAGTGCTCCAGGAAGCACAGAGCTGGGATGTAAGAATTAGAATTGATGTGCTGTGTCTCCCAGAGCTGCAAGTGTCACGACAGAGTCCTGGTGGAGGCACGGTGCTTGCTGTGGGAGGATACAGTACATTTTGGAGAAATTACACCACCCCCCTGAGTGGTATAGGTTTGTCTTAAGTACCTCATGCCCCCCACTCACATAGACAGTTGTGTCAGCACGATATGTGTACTGGGGCTTGTGATGCTACTCCGCACATGTGCCTTCTGTGATGTAGCTGTGTAGGAAAACACTGGCAGCATGTGCATGGGATTAATTCCACCCCGAGAATCTATGAGGGTTTACTATATAGTAACATAAACCTGTTTTAAAGATACTGCTTTAATATACTGTGATGTGCTACATGATATCTTGGACTGATTATATGTGATGCATACTTGCATGAACCTTAATGAGACTTTAAAAAGTAAGAGGCAAATTTTAGAGAAAATTTGATTAAATGGCTTAATTCTCCATAGTTAAAGATTTTAAATTTTAATCAAATCTTGAGTCTGAGACTAATAGCTCTTAGACCAAATGTTTTAAATGACTGAACTTCAAAATCAAAATGTATAATCTAATGTGCATTATCACCAATGTATTTGTGTAATAGTAATTCCTAAAGGTATAAACATTAAAATGGCAGATTTCAAAAGCTAGCATAGGCTTTTGCCCAACCTCCAGGTTGAATTTTGCTGTGGTTTTGCCCATCTGCACTGAAGATGCTGCAAACACAATCACCCCGGCATAAACTTCTGACTCAATTTTACAATAAGATACCCTTAGTGAACTATATTGGAGTAGTTCTTCCCAGTGATGGAGCAATGCAATCCCTGTCTTGGCCTCGGTTAATCTGTGGGACAGGCAGAAGGATACTTAGTTCTCTGTTTTCTGCTTATTTTGCAGTCTTAAAAAAAAAAAAAAATTAACAAAAGAAAAAAAAAGTTGGTTTTAAATTCTGGTCTGTTATTCCTCATGCTTGTGATCCCAATACCTTCCCACCTTAGGAGTATTCAAGACTTCATAAATGTTACAGATTTTGTGAATCTCAGAGTTTCCTTCTGTTTAAGGTTTCTTTTCTACCTGTCTTCCGCACTTCTGGAGGACTTCATATTAGACTGAACATAGTGAAACTGTCAAGTTGCAGACACTTTCAGGTAGTTCCTACTTCACATCTAAGCTCCTCACACAGGGTTCATATCACAGATACTTCACAGAATCATAGAATCATAGAATGGTAAGGTTGGAAAGGACCTCAAGGATCATCTAGTTCCAACCCCCTGCCATAGGCAGGGACACCTCCCACTAGTACAGGTCACTCAATGCCTTGTCCAACCTGCCCTTGAATCCCTCCAGGCAGGGAGCAGCCACAACCTCCCTGGGCACCCTGTTCCAGTGCCTCACCACCCTCACTGGAAAGAACTTCCTCCTGACATCCAGTCTAAATCTCCCCTCTGCCAGTTTAAACCCATTCCCCCTCGTCCTGTCATTGCAAGACCTTGTTAATACTCCCTCCCCAGCCTTCCTGTAGGCCCCCTTCAGATGCTGGGAGTATCCAGTACACCCTTCATATTGAGTATCTTCTTACATGTAGGTTTATCTGCTTGCGTTGTGGCCATGCATGTCTGGGGTTAATTATATTTTTGTCTCTTCTACTTACTAGTAACCATCTATATGCATTCATACCACAGAGCAGGTTGTGATAACAGCTGTCATGTACATGAAAATGAGCCGAGCTTTTAAGAAACCTGTTTGTACTAGAAATTTTATTGGGTTTGGGTTTTGTGGAATGACAAGGGATTGTCTTGGCCTAGCAAGAGGTGTTTGTATGGCATTTATTAATTGCAAAGAAGGCAATAAAATACTGTAAAAGGGAGAGTTTATATATCAACAGAGAATCATGAGAATGCTTTGATAATAGTAAAGCTTTCAGTAAGACATTTTTTATGTTAGGCAGTTTTGACTACAATTATAGTAACTTTAGTGAAGCTGTAATTCTAAAATAATTTAATAAGTTTATTGTGACCTTAAAACACTAAGAATATAGAATTATGTAAAAATAAATTAATTTATTTTTACATAAGTAAATAAAATATTCTGGAAGCGCTATGGAACACACAAGTATGTAAGTGAAACGATTTGAGTTTTGTCGTAGAATCATGGAATCACTGGGTTGGAAGAGACCCTCAAAGGCCATCTTGTCCAAGCCCCTGCAGGCAGCAGGGACATCCTTCATGAGATCAGGTTGCTCAGGGTCCCATCAAGTTTGACCTTGAATGTGTCTAGGTGTGGGGCCTCAACCACATCCCTGGGCAATCTGTTCCAGTGTCTCCCCATCCTCATCGTGAAAAACTTCTTCCTGATGTCCAACCTAGATCTCCCCTGCTCCAGTTTCAAACCACTGCCCCTTCTCCTGTTACTCCATGCCCTGGTAAACAACTCCTCCCCAGCCTTCCTGTGAGCTCCCCTTCACATACTGGAAGGCTGTTCTAAGGTGTCTCTGGAGCCTTCTCTTCTCCAGGCTGAACAGCCCCAACTCTTAGCCTCATCATCAGTCCTGTGATGCCAAAGGGTTCCTTTCACATAACTTCATGCACATGGTGTAACCCTGAGACTGCATCCGAATCATACCCCTGGGCAGATGAAGCTTCACATGCCAATAGACTGGAAACAGTCCATGAGGAGTGCTTGGTAGGCCATACAGAGTGATCACAGTGAAATTTAAGGTGTAAGGATCCTTTTTGTGCACATTTTGATGCTGTAGCTCATTTCCTGTTCATCATAGAAGATAATTTTAGACACTCTTAAGTAATTTTTCAGAGCTTTACCCAAGATGGCACCTTTGCTTTCTGTGGATCAGCTTGTCAGGATAAAGATGCTGTTTCTATAGTGGGGATAAGAAAACTTTAAGAATGCCTTATTTTTGGAGTTAGTTTCAGTATAACTAGAAAAGCTAGTTAGTGTCCATTAAACATCATCCAATCTCAGGTGAATCTAGCAGTCTTTAGTATCTGTAGACTTCCATTGTTTCTGCTGGATTTGGTTGAAGTTGTCCAAGACATTGAAAAATCACCAGGGAAAGCAGGGTAATAGTTGAGTGGATAATGAGACTGCCTCAAACCTTATTTCCTTGGGATATTACACAAAAAAATTGAACAAGCTGCTGGATTGAGGCATCTTCAGTATTTAGCAGTATAGATGTTTTGTTTCAATTGTGAGTCTTACTGCAAGTTTGTGGAGAAAAAATTCTGTTGAAAAATACTTATCAGTCCTCATTGTGCTTGGCTTTTTCTTTGGAAAACATGTAAGGGTTAAACTGAATATATTTGACTTTGAGTTAGCTGTAGTTAGCATTTCTGATCAGAACATCCAGTTCTTTCTTCTCCCTTTCCTTTTAAAATTATGTTTTTATTTCAACCACTTTCTACCAGCAGGCAAAGCTGCTGTTACACTCTACCCAGCTGTGAAATCAATATGATTTTCATTACAAAGATAACAGAAACTCTCTTAGAAAGACTGTGAATTGCCAAAGGTCAAATAACAGTTAGTGGCAGAGCTTAGAATTTAGATGTCCTAATTAAAAAATCTTGTGTTATAAATATATTAATGAAATGCACCCTGAGAAATGTTTGCATTAAGCTGGCAACAATTTTAAACTATTACTTTGCTTCTTTAATTACTGTAGTTCATGTAAGTCACATCAAAATGTGACAGGTTCTTTCTTTGGTTTATGATTGTGTCTTACAAAATAGGTATTAGCTCATGTTCCTTTTTAAAAATTCACAATTATTTGAGCATGATTAGATTAGAAAGTGTAACAGTCACAGAAGAGAGAGCATATCTAGTAAGATTTCTGTCATATTGGACTCTAAAAATTACACATAAACTGGATGAATGGGTGCATCAGTTATCTCTGTGATGTATGACTTCATTAACAAGAGAAAGTGCACAGTCAAACTGAAAGCGGCACTTGAGCCTTTCAGCCACAGCAGCCAGTTCTATTTAAATTAAAATTGGCATTTAAAAATATTATTCTTCTTCATTTTTGTTCTCTTATTAATTTTTTTTCCCCAGCAGTACGAGTTACATTTGCCTTATTATGGGCGAAAATAACAAAGTATCAATTATTTTGTTAATTGTGTTTCATAGTCTTCTCTCCCATCTCCCTATTTTTATTTAAATTCTCTCGTTTCCGCCCTGTATGCTAAAGGAGTAAACTCAGATGGGCGGATGCTGTAGGGTTTAGTACAAAAAAAGTTCTTCACTTTACAGCCGAAGGGTTTTTACGTTGTGGTGCTCCCTCTGCTGGATAGTGCCTATTCATGTTTTATTCCCTGAGCTGTGCTAATGCCCATTTTGTATAAATAAGCAATCCCACCGCCCTCCTGAGAGAGCTGCAAAAAGTGGGAAGGCCTCATTTTGGTCTCAGATGACGTGGAAGGCGACTCTGTTAGCGCAGGAAAAATCCTGCTGTCTGGCAGCTCAGAGCAATCGAAAGCCTTTGGTGGGCATTTGAGGAACAACTATTTGCAACCTTGTGAACAAAAACATATGGATACTAAATAACTTTCTTTCATTTGTATGACTTAGAGATGACAATATTGATTCTTGTGCTCTAGTAAGTACAACAGTATCCTCAGATGTCCCTGTAATGTTACTATTGTCTCAGTCTTAGTTCTCATAACTTGCTTCATCCTTTTTTGAATGGAGTCTCTGCTAGGCCTGTGTTTGCTGGGTGGAGAAAGCAAACACACTCTCATGCTCAGTGCCATGGCAAGATGGCAGTGGTTCAGTCCTTTCCCATGCCCACTGCAGCAAAGTGGAAAGGTGGAACAGCAATAGTCCAGTTTTGTTTCTGCAAGCGGTTTTGGTGTTTATGGTCTTTGACTTCACTGGGCATTTTGGGTTTGTTCTGCTGCTCACCTTTCTCCCACTGCTGTCACAAGATGAACCTGGCTTTGCCATACTTTCTTTCCTTCCTTCCCATGGGGATATGGCTGAGCTGGGCATCCCAAACATGAGTGACCCTGTCCCACAACTCTTTCTGGTGGGCCTGAAGCCTCCTGACCCAGTAAGGCCACCTAGACCTTCCCCACTGGATGTTGCCCGACTAGCCTCTCAGCTCTTCACTCTGTGCTCGCTGACCTAATCAGTCCTATGCAATGAGAATGGAAAGTCAATGTCCACTTCAGTTGCAGCTGATTTGCAAGTCTGAGCTCCTTCTTCCCAGATCTTGGTGCCATGGTTCTACCAGGGAAGCTGGATATCTTTGCAGTTTCTTTCAAATTTAATGTGATGTTATAAATGCTGTAGCAGTGAAGTGGCAATTATTTTTCAGCTTGGCTTGGCTGCACTTACAGTGTAGCTGTCACATATTTCAATATAGATCAGATTGGTAGTATATTCCTGAAGACAAATACAAATTTACCAATTGTTGGAGGCAATAACTTACTTTATGAAAATTATGATTATTTGACTTCTGGTTTAAGTAGGAGACTCATTTTGGGAAAAGATGTTGCGGATAAATTCTATAAACTGAAAATTAAAAAAAAACCTAAAAATAGTTAAGATTTTTTTCCTGAGGTCAGTTTTAAATTTTAATTTCTGGATAGAAAATATTCAAAGTCCTTGATTCTCCTGGAGAGTCCTAGAGTGAACTATTCCAGCACAAACAAAGAAACTACTTCCATGTTCATTTACACTTTCTTTTACAGAGAAGTGTCTTTTAAAAATTATTTCTGAAAGAACAAACTGGTTAGAAGAATACATTTCCAGCTCCTAAAACCTTCACTTCTCCCTGTTCAGATGAAAAGACAGATGTTCGACATATTTGAAATCACTTCTGCTGAAAGTAGTAAAAGTTTGTGTAGGTGAACAAATACTATTCCTTAACTTAGTGAGGCCTAAACAAAATCAGTGTCACTGCTTTAAGGACAGTTTGTCTTAGTGTCAATCCCTTCTGTTGAGCAAAGGCAGGAGTATGAGGGTGAGGCTGATTATGAGGCTGGGAGAGGCTGGGAAGAACTTCTGCAGAAGGGACTCTGTGGAGGAGCTTCCAGGATGGGTCTGAAAATAATTTGCCTCAGATGCCTGTTGAGTTGTAGCAACACTGAGTTGTAGCAACTAAAATGCTAGACAGTGCTTTTTTTTCAGCAAGAGCACACACCATATGCTTTGGGAACATTCCCAAGCAGAATATTATTCTCCTAGCACCCTGATGAGCTCATTAATAATTCCCTTATCCCATTCAGTGGGACTAATGCAGCAGCTGTTGAAGTTGGTGAAAGTTGGTGAGGAGATTCAAGTTGTCTTTAAGATGCTTTGAATGAAACCTTAGGTGAAGTTTGCTTAATTTGTCACACTAGTGGAATTCTTTTCTAAAGCTGTAAATGTGAAATTGTTTGTCAGCTTCTTTATTACAAACTACCTGTTTTCCTCCATTTTATGAAGAGCAGTGATGCAAAGTAGAAAAGAGAATATGTTTTTATAGCATTACTGCTGTTTTCACAAAGTTTTCCAGAGAAGAGCTGGAATAAGCTTGCATTTGTATTCCTTACAATACTACTTCAAATGCAAATGTATTTGTCGATCAGGTCTTTTCTCCAAATATGTGATCAGTTCATGGGAAGAACTGTGGAAATTTTATGACTGATATGGATAAAGAAAGCGCTAGTTTAAGCCATTGTAGTTTTCAGTCAATTCCAGTAATTTTCTATTGCTTTCTGGCCACACAATAAAATTAATAGAAAAATACTGCTTTGAAAAATAACTTCTTATATACAAGAGAAGACAAATTAGGCTTGGCCAAAAAGAAACCCCTCTCAGATCCCAATATTTTTCCAGACTGTATTTCCTTACATACTGGAATTTTTTCTTTACATTCGAATTCATTTTAACAGCAAATTTTAATTTTTCTTTAAAAAAAAAAATGTGGGGAATGAGGACACAAATGAAGCTACAAACTAAACAGACAAAAGATAGTATTTCAAATAAGTATGTTTATGGTAGTGGAAGGGAAACTTGGATCAAACAAGAAGAAAAGAATGGAGAGGATCTACTCTGAGTTCCACTGATGTGGTAATAGCTGTATCCTGTTGGTTTTTTTTTGGTTTTTTTTTTAACTAAATATTGACAGAAATAAATGAATAAAAGACTGAGTAAACTGAAATGCATGTTCTGCCTTCCTAGAGCTTTTTTTTTCAGCATATGGAGTACCAGATCAACACCCTTTTATACAATTAATAGTATTTAATAACAACATCAGCTGACAGGAAATAAGAAAGTTCCTATGGCAACTCAAAATAAGGAAAGGAGGAAAAACACATCAAATGCTGTCAGCAGACAGCATAAAATGTAGCTTTGTGTAAGATAATAGATCAAGAGCACACAGAGAAACCATACTTGTAAAAACACGCATTTTGATAGCTTTTACTGGTGGATTTGGAGTGGAACGGTGAGTTGTGAGGGGTTTTTCCTCCTAAAACAAGAATGTTACAGCATCTACTTATCAATATCATGTTCTGTGATTCTGTGCAATATCTCGAATTGTTTTGCTAAGATAGGCTCCTGGTTTACAGGCTCTGAAACATAACCTTGCATCTTCTGAAGAGCAGGTGTATTCCCTGGAATTCACACAGTTGAGAAAGCCTTTGGGTGCTTCAAATCTCATGCATGTCTACTGCTTTCTTAAGGTTACTCTTTGATCTCTTCATAGAAAATGTTTGAGAAGAGTTTTTGATAGAAGCAGAAGTGCAAAATATCTGGTGGAAATGTGACTTGTGGAAGAATTCATGTTACGAAGGTGCTACTTAATACGTGCAGCTGTGTTCATTTAAAGTTATACTAAGCTTGAGAAGGTGTAGATGATAAAGTCCCTAGTGGAGGGAAAGTGTGCAGCTACACTGGTGAGGCTGCAGCTGGGTCATGAGTGAGCTGCTCCATTCGCCTCAGTGGGAGAACTAGTTTAGAAGACAATTTAACTCTTGAAATTTCTGGGTTATCTGCTTTTTGCACCTATCTGATCCTCCTACCTTCAGCTCTCATAAAAAAGTAAAATAACCCTCTGCTTCCTCCACCACCAGACTTGTGCCGGACAGAGAGAGCTGCAATGTTTCCCGTTTGCTTTCCCCACTCTGAACTTGTTGCCCCTGCAGACTCATCTAGGCTCCCCCTTCTGATATACAGATGTTGTTTTATTTGTAAAATTCTTCTGATGAGCAAAGCTACATCTCCCACACTGGACCCTACCAAAGTGGCTTTACTCAACAGCTCTTGGTGGGAAGACAAATCCACTGTCAGTTTCTTGGCCAGCTAAGGAAAGTTCTTTTTTGAGCAGAGCATTCAGCTCTGCAGATGGCAATGGGATTGCATTTCTCCTCTGTTAATTCTATCCTGCTAAGTTAAAAAATGGAGTTTATTAATGTCAAATCTGGCATTATGAGGTGGTATGGGTGAATGCCAAAACAGGACCAAAAGCAGCGGCTGTGGGAGAAATGTGATTGGATTGCCCTGGTGCCAGTAGAGCCTTTTGTCTTTGCTCAGGACTTTTGTAATTTCTGATTTTTTTTATGTGTCTGTGCCGATTGCTGACCCAAATTTTGAATTCACCACTTCAATTGTAAAAGGCAACTCCATTGTTCTGAGCACAACTTTATTTTCAGTCTTAATTGCACAACTGAAAGGACCTCCTGGAGCAAGAAGCCTATTCCTCAGCTGTAGCGAGGAACTGCCTCATACAGTTGCTTCTGTAAAACGAACACGGATGTGTTCTTTTATATGTATATATGTATTTATATATCCTTCCTGCTCCTCTTGTGCCATGCTTACATGATAATGTATCTCAGATGTAACCCCTCATTATATGACTCGGGCTGCAAGTCAATGCATGTAACCACAGGCATGTGGAGTATGAATAGATACCAGCCACTGATACTGTTACAGCTTACTTTGCAGTTTGAGTATGTACAGGCTGTTGTGAACAATGCCCTGCCCCTCCATGGACTATACTTGCACTGCCTACAAGTAGCCACATGCACAACTGTAGAGAAATTTAGGAACTGATCATTAGGTAGTCCACAGCAAAACATCAGAAAGAGAACCACTTTTCCAATCTGGCTGTCAAGAACAAGCACAAATGTGTAGTGTTTTGCCATGACATAATTAGCACAGAAAAAAAAAAAAAAATTAGCTGTCTTCTGATGGCATAAAGGTTATACTACACATAAGTACTACAGCAAACAAAATGGTGCTGAAATTATCTGAACCAGGATGTCACGGTAAAGGGAAATTGCACATTATATTGTAACAGAAATGCAGAGGATGGCAGCTGAGTGCTACAGTGCAATTACCTCTGGATCCATAACAAATTCATTCTCATTCTTGTCTTGGCTACTGGAATGGAGCAGCCTGCATCCATGGGAGCTGTGGGTCTTACATTAGAGAACATTTGGTCTCTGGGCTGCAAGTTCCTGGTAGTGGTGTTGGGCAGGTACAGCCTGGACCAGGAGGTGAGGCAGATGGCACAACTTCTTCTGTCCTTCCCTCCTTGTCTGTGAGCACCCTGTGCTCTTCAACAGCTTGAAGAACTTATTGACCGCTTTCCTGATGGTGCTATGGAGCTGGGTAATTACAGTAATGACAAGGATGAGATTACAATGCAGTTTTTCTAGTCTGCTTGTGAAATGCTCCAGTTCATCCCACCTTCTATTCAGGGCAGATGGTAGATTTGTAGACTGTATGAATGTATGTTGCAGGAGTAATCTTTTTTTTTGTTTTTTTTAAACCCTCCACAGCTAGGATACATTCTTCACCTTGTGTGAACTAGTGAAGCAGTAAAATAGACAGCACATCTGCTTTGAGTGAGTCAGGTTTGACATTTAATTTACTCTCTCATATTCAATAACTAAATCTGTTAACTGAGTTGAAAATAAGAGCAACCAATGATGAACAAACAGAGCATCAATGACCTGTTCTGTGGGTGAACAGATATTCTTGATTTGCTGAAGAGTCTTATGACAAATACTAAGAAAGCAATAAAAAAAGTCTGTTTGCACTAAACATACTTTAAAGAAGACA
>VWYK01022522.1:0-22562 GCA_013399775.1 Semnornis frantzii | reverse complement strand
TTTTTTTTTTTTGGTCATTGTTGTTGCTATTGTTCAGTTTTGTCTTTGTAATTATATTTTTAAAGTATTTAAAGTGTTTATGTATCTCTTGAAAATTAGTGATAACATGAAATGAACTAATGAAGGCGTTGTATCTACCGCCTGTAAGACCTGTGCTAAAGCCTGCTATAACTGGCTCAGGACATGACTGTTGAAATGCTGACTCTTCAAAATACCAAAATTTATGGAGGTTTAAATCTTTAAAATATTTGTGAAGTGCAAAAGCCAGTTCTCATTTGAAAAAATATGCTTCAAACAATGCAAAAGTTCAAAGAATTTCAGAAGTCTTATTTGTGGAAAGGATAAATGAAAGATCATTCCTCTCTCCTGTGACATTTGTTCTCTTTTACTCTAGTGAAGTCTGGCTCCACTGAACTCAGTGAACTTTTTGACAGAAGTGTTTGGCTTACCTACCTTGATGCAAAAATTTCTCTTCTAGAATAACTTTTTCAGCAGATATGGCTGAGGCAGATTAGTTGATCCAACACTGACCACTGGGTAGATCTGGAAGCTGAGAGAGAGCTCGTGTTGGTCACCACTGTTTCAACAAAGCTGGTTGTTGAAACTCTGTCTGGTGCAGAATAGAGGAGGCAGAGACACTTAAACAGGGTCTGAAGCTCAGACAACTCCTGCTGATCAAGTATGTGAGTAAACTTCTAAAAGAAAACCACTTTTCAGCTGAAGAGTTGAAAATGGGAAAAATAAAAATAAAATAGGAATGCATTTGCAATTTTAATGTGTGGTGTAATGACATGTGAATTTATAGAATGACCGCTGTTCTACTAAGACTTCTTTGATAACAAATCTCTTGTTTAGTGGATCACTTGCAGATTATGACAGTCAATTATCTTTGCTTCACTGATCAATATTTCAATGTGTTTGCAATAAAGTTACGTTGATTGTTTGTGGATAGTATACTAAGAATAAAACACATTACAGTGAGTTTATAAGTACTTTGAACAAAAACTTCAGGAACAAAATTGCACGTTGTGTGTACAAGTCGGCATCTCTGTATGGAAAATCTCTCAGAAATCGAAGGCAATTCTACTGTCTCTAGGTTGGATGTTCTCTTGGTGTGGTTGCCCTGTTCTGTTGGAAATAACTTTTCTCATTAATAACAAATGTAAGATTTGCATAAAGCTGTTTCATAGCTAATTTATAGCAGGCTCTTTCATGTGCTAATTCCTAGGGGATGCAAAAACATTTTTGGCTACTATGAAAAGGTGAAATTGTTTAGACCTTGCAGGACTGTGTCACCAGTAATCGAGGCTGGTTGCACATTCTTTGGGCCTCAGACGACGCATGAATGCTCTCTACTCAGTGACCTGCTGTACTTAATAATTATATCTGTCTCGTTGGAAAGTTGCTGTGTATGTTTAACCTCAAAATAATCAGAAATATTTAGTTGTATTAGTAAATTAAAAATATTAATGCATTTCACCTTCAGAATTGAGAGCTTATTTTTCTTTTTCAGTACATTTCTGTTTCTTCAGCAAGTGTAATTTGGAAGAAGAAGGGAAATATTGGACTGATACATTAAAATCAATCATGATAGCAAATTGAATATCCAGAAAGTTCTTTGGATATTCTGGGGAAAAAAATCTAAGTGATAACAAAATATAGTGCAATGGTTAGTACTCATTTGCTGCACTGAAGACAGAAATACACTGTAGCTTACTTTTCCTCACGATTATAAATGGCTCTCATCTGTATTGCCAAGTTCAAACTATACTACGGCTTTTGAGATAACTAGGTTATCTTGCACATGCAGCTTAAAATGCATGTGGCAGAAGGGTGTATGACATGCATAAGTCCAGAGCCCAGTGTGGTGAATAAATATCTTCTACATCCCACAGAACATATTTGTAATTTTATGATAATGTATGATAAGGAATTTTTTTCAAAACAAGTCTAGCAGGATGTCTGAAATCTTACTGTAAGTCAAAGGATTAATTTTTTAAGTATGGGCTACAAATCCCTGTTCCAAGTTCAGGCCCTTCAAGGCTAGGCTCACAGGGACTCCTAGGGTCCAGGAATCTCCTGATCACAAAGGACACATGGCAAAGGAGGGAAAGCTGCTAGAGACCTCCCTTTTGTTAAGAAGCATTAAAACCTTCAGGGCTGGCATCCATAATGAATTGCTGATTGTCTGAGCTGAGAAACAGGAGCTCCAAGGGTGCTAATTTGCTCAGTAAGGGGCATGACTTGGAGGAGAGGAGCTCAGAAGCCCTCTGTAGAACAGTCTGTTCCCTCAAACAGGACAGGTCCTTTGGGCTACCCATGCACAGCCAAATGAATTGAGACCTGAGAATGAACCTTGGCCCTTTGGCTTCCAAGCACAGAATGCCCACATCTGCCCTGCACAGCCCTTGGTTCTGCATCTCTGGGAAGCCTGATCTAGCTGAGGATGCCTCTGCTTCCTGCAGAGAGCCTTGGAGTAGATGACCTTTGGAGTTCCCTTCTAGCCCAGACCGTTCTGTGATTCTATGATTCTGTTATCTCTTCCTGATGTCCTGTGGCATCCTCATAGCCCTTGCTCAGAGCTGTTTTAAATTTGCTTTTGTGATGTGAAAGCATCTGAAGTGATACCATTGCAGTGGTGTGAAGCTGAAGGTACACCTTGGGTTCTCTGGGCCATGACACAGAGCAGACAGGAATGCCCAGGGGTGCAGAGTTTGCTGGGACATCAGTGGTGGTGCTGTTGGGTGGAGGCAGGTCTGGGGGACATTGGAAAAATAAATATTATGGATGATTTCCAGCCTGGTACCTTGTCCCTCTTATTTACCAGGCAAGAGAATCTAACCCAGAGTGACTGCCGGAGTGACTTAAAGGTTTATCTTGACCTTTTTTCAGCTGTCGCCCTGTGTTCATGGAAAGCTTGCTGTTAAAGAGGACTGCTTTGTGAAATTATATCAAACAGGGATTTTTTACTGTATGTCATTGGATTGTATTTTGGTGCTAAATCACATCAGCCCCAGAAAGATGTCAGAAAAAAATGGAATACATGCTGCTGCTGTCATCCTGAGTTTTGTTTACATTTCTTTACATTAAAGCTCTGATTTCTGTAGGAGTTTTGAGGTTGGTCTTGTTCTTGTCTCTAAGGTTTCAGGAATATATTGTTAGCTACTAAATCAGGTCTTGGTTTTACTTGTATTATGTTTACATCATGTAAAATCATATGGTCTAAAGTACAGTCCTAGGAAAGCATATCAGCACTTAAAGCAATAAGATCATAATTTTCAGTTTAGCTACCCACATTTTGTTATTATTTATATGTACTAATATTTTATATTAAACCGAACATTAAAAGGACACAAAGCTTTGAGAGTCAAGCAGTAAAACATAATTCTGTTGCTTTGAGTTTTTTCTGACTTTAATCTGTGCAATTTTAACTAGCTTCCTTTGGACTTGAGCATTGTGCTCAGTCTTCAGTTAAGAGAACACATACTACTTTTTCATCTTTGCTGATGGACCATTTTACATTGTGCAAACCTGCTGTAATGCAGAATTATTTGTTTCTTTATGACCATTTCTGCCATGCTTATCATTAGTGTACCCAGCTGTTTCACAAGCAGTAATGAACTTAGTGCCATACTCCTTTGCTGCAAAATGGACTATTATTAGTCGCCCTTCTTCAGATAATAAGGTGAAATGGAGGAATATAAATAGTAACTTTCACTATAAATTTTAGACATTGAGTAAGAAAACAATTGGCAACTATTCCTCAGACTTAATTATGTCTCACTACAGCCCTCTCTGATGTCAGATGTGGGTGTGAGAGCTCCACAGTCCTGCAGGACAAATGTACACAGACTCTCTCTTGAGCTGAGCATCCAACTAAGGGCTGTCAGTAGCTATAGAAGATGGCTTTGGGGTTTTGTGAGGTTAGCTAGGTGAAAGTGCTTGAAAGGAGATGGATGGCTTTCACCTCCTGACCACAGGGAGTGGTCTGATTGACACAGCTACCTTGTGTAATTTCCACTATGGTTTTGCATCTGCATCCAGGGCCAGAGTATCTGGGCAGAGCAATTGTAGGGAAATGTTGTCTCCGCTTCCTTTATCCTGGGTTCGAAAAGAGAGTAGGCTTAGCATGGACAGAATTCTTGGAAATGCTATTTATCAACTTCTACTTAGCATATGCAATCAGATATAGTCTCAATTATTTATAGCTTGGCTACATTGAGGCATCATATCCCTATACACACATAGATGCTCAACAAAAGGCTTGTCCATCACACAGAGCATTCAATGCCAAATTTCACTTCCTTGCCTCAAGTCATACTGTTGTAGTAATGACTGCTAAACAGTATGATTGGCAAATAATATATTTTCTACTGACTTTTTTATTGGAAATAACTGGACAATTTATGGTGACACTATTTTGGAAAACAGACATGGAAAATTTCAGCCCCAACACTAAGAATCTGGAATAGCTTTGATTTACTAAAATGAAAGGTTTCTAATAGGAAGAGTTTGGCAACCTAGTTACAAAGAGCCTTAGCCATCTAGTCTGCAATTGGTTTTCTCAAATTGTGGGTTGCAGATTGCCTCTACCCTGAATTCTCCTCAGTCACAATCCCTGGTAAGATACTCAGGAATTTTTTTTGGTTTTTTTGTGTGGGACATGTCGGCAGAGAGGTTGAGTAGCTCTAGTCTATAGTGTTTACATGAGGATGGGACTGCTAAAAGCATATATGGAAGTATACAAATATAAAATAAAAAATAAAAATGGATTTAGTATAAAATGTACACAATGCATGTAATTAAATTTCTCAGTTTATTAGTCTCTGTAGAATCAACAGGAGTGCTTCTAGTTGTCAATCAGCATAGGGTATTTACAGTAGCAATTTTGTCTTGGTTTGGTTTTAATTGTGTGGATTTGTTATGAGAAAGATGCAGACTGCAATATCATGTTAATATGAGGCCTGTCCACAAGTGAAAACATCATTATGTACATGTTAGGGCAGATAAGTTATTGACAGAGTACAGGAAAAGTATTAGATGGTTATAGTATAAATGCTGTTTCTTTGCCTTTGCTCAAACAAATCCCAAGTGCAACAATGCCCTTACTTATTTTATAAGCTTATAATGCTGGCAGCATTTAAACCAAACCAAACCAAACCAAACCAAACCAAACCAAACCAAACCAAACCAAACCAAATCAAACCAAACCAAACCAAAACCCAGACACACATGCACACCCCCTACCCCCCCAAACTAAAGGGCCTTGTCTTTGAAGTGTTTCTTCAGCTTCAGGTAAAGATGATACTTTGTAGGATCCATACAGGAACTCTTTTAACAGCATGGGGTTAAAATGCTCTTATTTTTACGTCTTTGGGAAGTGTCAGTCATTTTCTACCTGTTTATTTCACAGTCAGATTCCAATTACAACCTGCTGCTAGGAAACCTGGCTGTAAAAGTTGAAAGATAGAGAATGGAGGACTTTATTATATACTGAGGTAACATCAGAATAGTTGGTGTGTGTATGTGGGAGGGGGTGAAGGAGAGCAGCAGCAGTGAGGGTTTTTTTCATTTTACTTACTAGGCATGACCCAGTGAACTTCTTGTGACTGCCAGCACATTGCAGAAAGCAGGTCTTCACTATGAGCACGTTCATTCCCTGACTGAATGTGTCAGGGGAAAATAAAAACCCCAGATTGTTTTGAGTGATAATACAGAATTCATGGAACATGACAAAACTGTAAGACTCAACACCCCAAGGCATGTTTAAGCATGTGGCGGTAGAATTATTAATATTTAAGACTTGAGAGCTCTGGCTAAGAAATTTATCCTAACTAAAAGAACAATCTTTTTGACTGGGAGCTAGCAGTCTATGTTTGTTTCCCTCTCCCTACTGCTGACTGAAGGCAATATGGGGTGTGCTTCATTATGCAGGCTCCACCAAGAACCATTCCTACATCTCTTCACCTTATGTGCTGTGTGAGTCCTACTTAGAGCTGCAGCAGCTAGCAAGCTACTAGTTTTCCTCACCTCTTTTTTTGTCTGACACATTCTATAGGCTGTGTTTCTGCAATTACTTGGCAGAGCACAGAGTAGCAGCAGGGACAGTGCTGTTCAAATGTTCTTTCACTGTGGTCATGGTTAACAAAGCTCCTGTCTGACCTGTCTTAAATGTTAGCTGTGTTATTACACACTTGGATTCCCCAGATCTCCAACACCACCCTGTAACCCCCAAATCAGATAGTAACAAATTTCTTATGATTGGATAACAAGAAAGTCACCTGCCTATTAAAAGAAAACAAATCAATCTCTTTTAAGCCTTATTTTCTCAAATTTTGAGCTTTTTAGAGGTCTTTCAACTGTATTTCAGTAATCTCAATCTTGAGGAATTCAAGCAGCTTTTTTAGCCCCAAATAGGAACTTTTAAAGATACCTATTTTTCTTAGCAAAACCACTTCCACTCTGAAGAGAAACATATTACCTGGAATTGCAATATTGTTTCTCTGAGGCATCATAATGAATTCACTTTAGTTTATTATCACTTACATTCAACCCCAGCACATTATCTAAATGATACTGGGTAGCTTGCATATCTGAACATTGAAGTCTTACAAGTAGTACCTGCTTCTCTGATTCAGAACTTGGATCTTGGATGGCCAAAATGGTCTTTATAATGAATATTTGTTTATTAAAGTGATAAAATCTTAGACAAGGCATTAATGCAATATTGGAACAATAGAAACACAAAATGAAATTTTATGAGAAACAAATATATTTCACTTTGTATTGGAGCACCCACCGCTGCACTGACATCTCCCTGGATGTGAATTTCCTTGCTGACACTGCATCCATGCTGCCCAGAGTAGACCGAAGTGCCTCAAGGGCTGCTTCTGCTTCTGGAGGACTGAAGAGTGGCCAGCTATTCTTTTTGTCCCACTGCCTTTCTGAAACTCAAGGACCTGGAGAAGACACAGCTCCACTGTCTGCAGGTTCTGTCTGAGGTGCCAGATAGTCACTGTCTGGCCGTGACTTGTTTTGGGCTGACCTCAACAAGAGACATGCATTCCCTCAGAATTACTCATTTTAGTCACCAAGAGGTTGTCTTTTTATAGCTGCCTGAATGGTCTACTTCTGTTGTCATGCCCTGTGTTTAATGTAATAATTACTGCTGCTGGACTAATGTTGTTGTCACCATATGTGTATAAATACATAACATCATCTACTCAGACAATGTGGAATTTGGTATATTTAATATTTGTAGATATGGTCATTTGCAGTGATGCTGGATGCTTATTTGACCTGCAAACAGTGTAAAAGACAGTCTCCGCACCCAGAGAGTAGTGACAACTCTTAAGGGAATAGCACAGTATGTGGCACACAAGCGACCCAGGGTGTGATCTTCAAGGAGGCATTGAGTCCAAGAGCAGCATCATTGGAAAACCTCATCAGGACAAAGGTGGGACTTGGGAGTTAACCTTGCAGCATGGGTCACCATAGTGGGGCAATTACTGCAGCAGGACTGATGATGCTATCTGTAAAATGCCTTATCTGTAGCTGTGCTGTCTTGACCGCATTTCTGCCCCCTGTGAATGTCATGTGTCACTATTGTAGGGAAAGCTTCGTTCAACAGAAACAGAAGAGACATGCAAATGTGTACAGGTATGGAAAGCAGCATCAGCCTGCTCGTGGTTAATGCAAGGTGCACCCAGCACATCTCTGTCTCTCTGCCACCTCCTCTCTCCTGCTAGCATCCTGGTGCTGTTCCCAGCATATTCCCAATGCCTCTTGATGCTAGCTGAAATCACTGGAAATACTCCTGTCAACATCAAGAGTATTTTCCTTTTCCAAGTATGTTTCCAAGTGATGTAGCCTCTGAATCTTCATTTTCATCTATTATCTTGCACCATTTTTAAAGGGATGAGCTGGAAGAGGCCCAATATCCTGCCTGAAAACCCAAAGGGCTGTGAAAGGATTACTTTCTTCACCAGGTTATACCTTGACTTCTCTCAGTCTTAAATTCAGCCTTTTTCACAATTGTTCTCTATCAACTCTGCTACATTTTGGGAAAAAAGAAAGGATGGTTTGCTCCCCAGACATAGCAGAGGCTGTTAATCTCCAGTATGTTTAACACAAAAAAGTTTCCATTTATGTAACATGATTTGTACACACACAGGCTGTGTAATACGCACACATGTTGAGTATCAGGCCAATTTTCACTTTTTTAGCTCCAAAAGGGACTTTCTCGTGAGTAAATCACATGGGATTTTTTTTTTCAGTGATTTATTCATAGTGACATTGTTTGAGGGGGCACAGAAAGGTGAAAATCAAGAGTCATTTACTATTTATACTATTTATACAAATACTTCATGCTTATTGCTCATCAGGAGCAATTAAAAATGACAAATCACTATTCTAGAAATCAGATACAGACAGACAACTTACTGGACTCCTTCCAAGGTACACTGAGACATGCACCAAAATATGAGTGTAATTACTTTCATTATGTATTCCAATTAATATGAAAACAACTGAGGCTGTAAAGATCGCATCCTGCTGATTTTTACTGACATAAACCTTGATATTATTTATAGGATTGGTTGTCCTCTGTTTACTTGATTAAAACATGGACTAATCAGGCACTGCTTTTCTAGAAATAGTTCTTGAGTATGGTAATTTGCCATCTTCTGAAATTTTCTTTATTTAGGCAAAACATAAGTGCATATTTTAATTTATGGCAATATTTTAAACTTATGTCAATTTTAGAATCAACGACTTAACTAAAACATTCCTGAAGTATAAGGCCATTTAAAAAAATGTGTCTGAAAGGTATAGTATTTTGTGTGAAGCCATGCTCTGCTTTTGATATGACCAAGATGTTTCATTGTCTGACCACAGTTCTTTTCCAATAAACATAAACAATTATTTTGAGTTGAAAAATATTATGATAATGAACTCAACTTCACCTTTGACATTGCTTCAGTGTGGGAAAGGATAGAGTTGTGGACATATAACCATTTCTGACTCTGTATTGTCAACTACTTTAGACATCCTTTTTTGTCTGCAAATGCAGTGATTTACTTGTCTTTATTATTTGTTTCCAAGCCTGATTCCTTTGTCCTTTAACAAGGAGCTTCATTTCGGCATATCTGGAGTTTTTTAGAGAAGGGAAAAAAAAATTCTTAAAATATTGCAATGTGATTCGAAATATTAGCTAATTAAGTGCTACTGTATAACAATTTTAATAAATAAATCTTTGGCTTTCATAAAGGATTGGGACATTAAAGGGAAAAGTTCAGTCACAGAGTGGCCCGTGTTGTGAATGGATTGAGGAAAAATCTGTTGTAAAACCTGAGCCCTGGGATTTGAAGCACCCCGAGGTTCTTCCTAGCTATCAGTGTAACCTTATCTGACTTCAGGAGGACCTAGGGGCAGGAGGTGGCCTTTTGCTGTTTCCCTTTTTTCTGACCTTGGGCAGTAAGATACATCCACAGATTGATTGGAGAGAGATCAAGTTGTTTGTGCAGTGTATGAATATACCATGAATCCACAGTCCAGGGCTTCCTCCCAACGCTTGCTGCTTTACTGGTCTGATAGTTCCCCATCCTGCATTGTGAGGGCACCCCTGCTTTGCCCTTAGGTTTCTGCCTCTGATGCCTGGGCCAGGCAGGTCATCTCCTCCTTTTCATGAGGAGCTCCTCTGGCAGGCCATCATCCCATCCCTCTCCCGCTGTTACCATAAGCATACCAGTGTGTGTACACCAGCCAAAGTTTCAAAGTAGCCCAAATATAATTTTCTTAGACATCTCTGCTTTACAGATTGGTGAACAGGAAGTACATTTTCCACAAGACGATGTTTCAGAGGATCCTTTGGTTGTTTTTTGTTGGGGTGTGTTGGGGTTTTTTGTTTGTTTGTTTGTTTGTGGGGGTGTTGGTTTGATGTTGTATTTGTTTTTTCTAATAATCACAGTGGCAACAGCAAGTTAAACAAAGGCATTGCTGTTCTGATGTCTCCTGGGCTGAACGTGCTGCTGACATTCAGATCAGACCAAGAACCCTTCACCACCTTTGGGGAAGCTCAGTCGGTGCAGATTTGCAAGAAAATTCAACTCATCGTGTGTGCTTTGATGACCTTACTCCGGGACATTGGTTCTTCCTGAATAAGTACTACCTGCGCACTGAAGACCACTGGAGACAAGGACAACTTGCCTTGGTGGGATGCATGCAGCAGGCCCAGAGCTCTTCTACAGAGAGAAGAATACCACTTTTTTTGCCTACTCCTAATCCCACACCTTCCCAAACATCAAATTAATTATGTTTGTAATCTTCTTTTCCTCTATCAGTTTAAGACTTCTCTTCTGACCTTGTTCCTCCCACTTGGCCCCTTCTTCATTGGCACCATGTTCCATTCAGGACTTAATTACTCCACTGCTCTTTGTGTTCCCTAGTTTGAAGCCACTTCTTTTTGTTTTGTCATACCCTGGTAAAGCGAATAATCCCCTTGCTTTGAAGGTATTTATGTTCTATGATCTTGCCTCCTTTGAGCCTTCTTTTTGGCAGACTGTAGAAAGTGAATTTCTTCTGCCTAACCTAATTCACTAGATACCTTTTAATGTTGTTTTCTGCCTGCTTTTTCTGCAGTTTCACAACACTTCCAAGCTGTGGGGAGCAGAGTGGACCCAGTGAGCTTACTCATATAAAGTTTTCTGTACTGTACTAGTTTGTAGTATATTACAAAATAACACTCCTCCCTTCTGTACTTTCTCTCCAAGTTTTAATATGAAAGAGAATATCAAGGAAAAGGGACATTAATTAACCTATCAACAATTTGTAGATTTTAAATCTGTGCCTAGTCTAAAAGCTGTAAGACTCACCATGCATGGCAGTACTGAGACTGGATTATAGTTAAGAGGCCCTTTTGGCTGAGCCTTATCTAAACTGCACTGCCTGAATACATTGATTCTAATGAAGTCATTTGTGGCTTACACTGGCTGATTTAAAGCTTTTGTCTTTCATACATAAATCTATTATTCCATATGTAAGGTAGATGGAAAGTCTTGCGATTAGCTGCTGTGAGGGTACATTAGAGAAGATAACCAGAAGTGCCGAGGCTCCCTTATGTCCTGGATCCCTCTCAGCAAGGGACTGTAATAGTTTGGAGAATGACTTAATTGAGGAAGCTATGGAAGGGATCAGAACATTTACAGTGGTTTCTGATGTACAGAGGTACTGTCAGCAAGCACTAATGTCTCAGCTGGTTTTCCTCCCTCATCATGTCTGTGCTATTTATTTTTAGACTGTGATGGTTTAATCAGTGCCATGCAGGCTAAAAGCTCACATACCTGGAGTTCGCGAAGGGCTAAAACTGCACGTTGCAACAGCCTTATGGCAGTGACTGCCATTCAGCCCAGTACAATCCAGTTTTATTGGAAGTTATTTGTTAAAGGGAGATATTTAGAATCATCCAACATTTCAAATCCTGAGACATCTGACATCTGCTAGTCATGCCTCCAAAAATGAAAAAAAAAAAAAAGAAAAAACAACCAAATCTATGCAGCAAAATACCTCACGTTCTTTAGTGTGTATCACTGAAAAAATAATCATAAACTTAGAACAATTAATTTTTCTAGAAACCTTCTTTATCTCAGTATACTTTTAGAGCAACACCTTCTTTTTGCTTATGTAGTAAGTGCTAATTGCACCCTTTAGGTACCTCTTGGCTGATGTCTAAAACACATTTAAAGATGTTTTCATATTACCATGAAAAATTGAAATGAGAGGCTACACACACTCTAATGCAAGCCATTAATAAGTCTCCTCTATCATTTAAGGAAGCTAAATAGTGCTGAGGTTTGTTGACTACTAAATATAATTACATCAGCATACAAAATACCATAGGTCCATTCTGCTACATGAAAAACAAAGGAGACAATATAAAGCCAATGAGTTTTCTGCATTTAGAAATCTCATAGAGCCCAGGTGATAACTCTGGTCTTGACTTGGCTGCGTGCCACAGGTCTGCCCTGTGCCACAGAATCTCACAAAAACTCACAGGTATTAATAATGCTTAATGACTTCAATGGAGCTAAGGAAGTTATTTTCTGTTGCCATTTATAGCAAAGGAGGGCTAAACCAAATAATTAAAATTATGCTGTGATTTCTAGTGCGAATTAGGCTTTATTTTGTGAGTTTCTCTATAAGAGATAAGCAATGTGGATCTGGCCTGGTACTTGCAGGAGAGACTGCCTGGGAATCCCACAAGGTGCAGTGGGCATCCTATGAGAAGTCACAGCTAATCATATGATAAGCAGGAAGCTACAGCAGACAAACTGGAAATTACCACTTGCCTGTAACACAGGTCCTCAGGGAACAGGTAAGGAAAAGATGAAGGGAGCGCAGTAAGTAAATTCATGTCTGCAAAACAATCCTCTTCCAGGCCTGTATCTTATGTCATAAAGCAGTTCAAGCTGCCCACAAGTGTCCCATAGGCTTTGCACAGGCTTCTACACAGGGATGTGCTCAGCTTGAACAAGGTACTCTGAAAGAGATAATAATTCTTAGTCACTCTCTTCTAAAATTACAGACATTTCTAACTGAGTAGAGTTGAAATGGTCTTTGCATGCTAGTCTAAGTAAATTAAGATTTACTGTGGATAATGTGCAGTAGATTTTCCTTATGTACAAGGCTCCTATGGATTCCAAGGCAGTGAGATTAAACTCGACAGCAATGATCTTCTAATTAAAAGACAATATTAACTTATAAGAACATCTTAATATAATTTTCCTTCCCATCCTCCTCCTGGTCCAAAAAGAATCCCATGAAACCAAAGTTCTCAGTTAAATGCATGCGTTGATATGACATTTGTTAATGTCTTTTCCACCATCCTTCATTTTGAAGATAGCTTTTTCTTAAGATTTCTGTACTGCCTACTCAATTCCTAACCCTGCACAAGAGACACATTGGACAAAACCAGATATTTCTATCAAATACTACCTGGCACACTGGAGGAGGATAGAACCATGGCATTGCAGGTCTGGGATGAAGGGGAGTGTGGGGTTGCAGCTCTGGACATCTCTGGGATATCCAATGTAAAAATGCATCTTTGTGCCCTTCATAAAAGAATGGGGCAGGGATTCCTGAGCTTTTGCCTTGTCTAGGCAAGAGGTTCATGCATAAGGGGGCTGGGGAGAGTTACTACCTGGAACCTGTGAGCTTTTGGCTGCATTTCACCATAATGCTGAATTTGGGGCTCGCATACTGGCAGGAAGCTGAGCACTGGCCTGGCCTCACCCTGTGGTCCCAGTTCAGGGTGTTCACAGGACAAAAAGATCCCAGCTTTTTACAACGAGACTGTGCTTCTGAGGTTTTCTTTTTTTCTAGGAGGCATTGATCAATTTATTTATTATAAATTATAAGAAAAAAACAAGCAACAAAAAAACCCCAACCAAACAAAGAAACAAAAATTCAAAAAAACCCCACACAAGATTTGGTATACAATTTCACAGCAAACATTAGGTTTTGGTACATTGAATTTCCAGGGAAAGTATGGATGCTTGCAGCTCATGTCTTAAGCAAGGAGATGGAAACTTGCGTGTAGCTGATGTCAGCCTTGAACAGGTTGTTTGGTGCAACGGGAACACATAATTGAAAGTGTCCCTAGCCTTGAATCTCAAGAATGCAAAGAACAATGCTAAAAACCAGCATCTGTGGTGCAACAGCTGTTAGCTGAACAATTACATGTTTTAGAAACCAGTCCCATACATACAGCTGTAAGACTACGAAAGGAAAGAAACAGAACAGGTATTGTATGAAGTGTGTGCTGTGCAGCCTTCTGAGAAGTGGAGAAAATGTGAAGACAAAATACAGCTTTGTAGTCTGTGAATTCTGGTTCTGTCCAAGCAAAGTATCTACTGTTAGCTGCCCTATAAATAAGGATGGGAAATGGACAGCTGAAATATGTGGAAGGAACAATAGCCTAAAAGCTAATTGCTGCTATTTACATATAATTCAGAAAGATAAAATTGCCTGAGAGATACGACAGAGTAATTTACTCCTAGACTGTGAGTCTAAGGCTTACACGTTTCCCTGCTTGAGAAAGACTTGTGTAGAAAAGTTGAAACTAGAGGTTCACACATTAATTTCTTTCCTGGGTGAAGTCTGCCATTTACAGATGGTAGGTAGCTCTTGAACCTCAGCAGAGACAGATCATAGAATCATAGAATCATAGAATGGTAAGGTTGGAAGGGACCTCAAATATCATCTAGTTCCCACCCACTGCCATAGGCAGGGATACCTCCCACTAGTACAGGTCACTCAAGGCCTCGCCCAACCTTGGGAGGGAGCATCCACAACCTCCCTGGGCAACCTGTTTCAGTGCCTCACCACCCTCACAGTAAAGAACTTCCTCCTATCATCCAGAGTGTCACCTCCAGATCTCATCCAGAGAGTCACTTTTCTCCTGCACTGGGATCAGATCCCTCACCACAGCTTGCAAGTGGGCATGCATGACTGTTTTGTACTAGCAAGAACTCCCCAAAACCTTCTGGAGAGGAACTTTGTGATTCGTAGTGCCTGACTGTGTTGCAACTGTCTCCTCACGGGAAGAGGGCATGGCTGAAGGCTCATGAGGCAGAGTTGTGTTTAACACTAGTTTGTCAGGCTGAATTGCTGGATCTCTGTCTTATCTTACACAAGCAGAGGACAGCATCTCCTGCCTTAGCAGTAGACCCCAATAATAGGCAACACTTATGTAACTGGAAGTAGTAATTAAACTCAGTAGTGGCAGTGTCACATAGCAGGAAGTTTAATAGCTCGAAAGTTAGGACAGTAAAAGTAATAGTCAGTCACACAAAAGCACACATCAAAATGTATTTTTTTAAATTAAAGCAATTAACCTAAAATCACCAAGATAGAAAAAATAATTAAATCTATAGCACTGAGTGAACTGAAGTATTGTCACTACTATCAAGTATCATAGGGTCATAGCACATTTCAGGCTGAAAGAACTACAGGAGATCACTAATCCAACCTCCTGCTCAAAGCAGGATCACGTCTGAGCCCAGAGCAGGTTGCTCAAGGATTTATCCAGTGGTCTAACAGGTGCTGAGAAATGGGGGATAATCTCTTCCCTCAATATACTGGCTGCTGCAGCCCAAGAATGCTCCAAATAATCTTTTTCTCCATCACGTGCCCAGATGTATACTCTAAGAAAACACCAACCTCACCTGTGTCTGTGTCTGCTTTCACAATACACTCTCACTCAGACAGCACTGGACCCTTGCTTAACTTGTTTAACCTTTTGTCATTAATATAGTGCCTGAAGCTTTTCTTGATGCCCTTGACACCCTTTGCAAGTCTGTGAATTCCAGATGAGTTTTGGGTTTCCTGGAATTATAGGACAATGAATANACCCCAACCAAACAAAGAAACAAAAATTCAAAAAAACCCCACACAAGATTTGGTATACAATTTCACAGCAAACATTAGGTTTTGGTACATTGAATTTCCAGGGAAAGTATGGATGCTTGCAGCTCATGTCTTAAGCAAGGAGATGGAAACTTGCGTGTAGCTGATGTCAGCCTTGAACAGGTTGTTTGGTGCAACGGGAACACATAATTGAAAGTGTCCCTAGCCTTGAATCTCAAGAATGCAAAGAACAATGCTAAAAACCAGCATCTGTGGTGCAACAGCTGTTAGCTGAACAATTACATGTTTTAGAAACCAGTCCCATACATACAGCTGTAAGACTACGAAAGGAAAGAAACAGAACAGGTATTGTATGAAGTGTGTGCTGTGCAGCCTTCTGAGAAGTGGAGAAAATGTGAAGACAAAATACAGCTTTGTAGTCTGTGAATTCTGGTTCTGTCCAAGCAAAGTATCTACTGTTAGCTGCCCTATAAATAAGGATGGGAAATGGACAGCTGAAATATGTGGAAGGAACAATAGCCTAAAAGCTAATTGCTGCTATTTACATATAATTCAGAAAGATAAAATTGCCTGAGAGATACGACAGAGTAATTTACTCCTAGACTGTGAGTCTAAGGCTTACACGTTTCCCTGCTTGAGAAAGACTTGTGTAGAAAAGTTGAAACTAGAGGTTCACACATTAATTTCTTTCCTGGGTGAAGTCTGCCATTTACAGATGGTAGGTAGCTCTTGAACCTCAGCAGAGACAGATCATAGAATCATAGAATCATAGAATGGTAAGGTTGGAAGGGACCTCAAATATCATCTAGTTCCCACCCACTGCCATAGGCAGGGATACCTCCCACTAGTACAGGTCACTCAAGGCCTCGCCCAACCTTGGGAGGGAGCATCCACAACCTCCCTGGGCAACCTGTTTCAGTGCCTCACCACCCTCACAGTAAAGAACTTCCTCCTATCATCCAGAGTGTCACCTCCAGATCTCATCCAGAGAGTCACTTTTCTCCTGCACTGGGATCAGATCCCTCACCACAGCTTGCAAGTGGGCATGCATGACTGTTTTGTACTAGCAAGAACTCCCCAAAACCTTCTGGAGAGGAACTTTGTGATTCGTAGTGCCTGACTGTGTTGCAACTGTCTCCTCACGGGAAGAGGGCATGGCTGAAGGCTCATGAGGCAGAGTTGTGTTTAACACTAGTTTGTCAGGCTGAATTGCTGGATCTCTGTCTTATCTTACACAAGCAGAGGACAGCATCTCCTGCCTTAGCAGTAGACCCCAATAATAGGCAACACTTATGTAACTGGAAGTAGTAATTAAACTCAGTAGTGGCAGTGTCACATAGCAGGAAGTTTAATAGCTCGAAAGTTAGGACAGTAAAAGTAATAGTCAGTCACACAAAAGCACACATCAAAATGTATTTTTTTAAATTAAAGCAATTAACCTAAAATCACCAAGATAGAAAAAATAATTAAATCTATAGCACTGAGTGAACTGAAGTATTGTCACTACTATCAAGTATCATAGGGTCATAGCACATTTCAGGCTGAAAGAACTACAGGAGATCACTAATCCAACCTCCTGCTCAAAGCAGGATCACGTCTGAGCCCAGAGCAGGTTGCTCAAGGATTTATCCAGTGGTCTAACAGGTGCTGAGAAATGGGGGATAATCTCTTCCCTCAATATACTGGCTGCTGCAGCCCAAGAATGCTCCAAATAATCTTTTTCTCCATCACGTGCCCAGATGTATACTCTAAGAAAACACCAACCTCACCTGTGTCTGTGTCTGCTTTCACAATACACTCTCACTCAGACAGCACTGGACCCTTGCTTAACTTGTTTAACCTTTTGTCATTAATATAGTGCCTGAAGCTTTTCTTGATGCCCTTGACACCCTTTGCAAGTCTGTGAATTCCAGATGAGTTTTGGGTTTCCTGGAATTATAGGACAATGAATAATGGTACAAGCTGGAACACAGGAGGTTCCACCTCAACACAAGGAGACACTTCTTTACTGTGCTCATTTATAACTTTGGTGACAATAGCAGGAAATTATGAACTATTCCCTGTTCATCTTCTTCCCAGTGTATACAGTCCTCATAGATCCCCATCAAAGCAGCTCTCGAGCATTTTCTTTCTTGATGAACTTCCCTTGGGATACACTTGATATGTCCACCTGTCTCTTATCCCCTTCCCACATGTTTCTCCCACAAACAACATTTTGAGAACTGTCTATAAAACAGTCCACAGATCTTCTGGCAGACTCTTAAGCAAAAGTCTGTGTTTTGGAAACTCTATTTCTTTAAGAAGTATAGTTTCACTTTTATTTGATTATCTCCATTTGCTCAGTGTGGTTAGCTATCACTTTACAACAGCTATATTCCATCATCTAAAAAGATGGGAGGGATTCTGATGCAGCATTTGGAAATGGGAATGGGAGAAAGATGTCAGGAATGGTCTTGACCAAGGTCTTTTGCATGATATGCATGTAGAAGGCACCCCACATCCTATGTCAAGGCATCATGGAGGTCATCTCTTCCACTCTGAAATTCAGGTGGGAGGCTTTGAAGGAGGAATTGGAGCTTGTCAGGGAGAGACAGGGCAGGGGCTCTGGGTTGTTTAGTCCCAGTGTGCAGCACTTTGTCCCCTGGGCTGTGGGCATCTTACTAGAACAGAGCCTCACTCACTGCCCTAGCTGCTTTATGCCCTCAGGAGCTGAATTTGTGCCTTTCGTGGGACTGCTCTTAACCTAGGTATGTGACATGGGGCAGGAAGAATCTCCTTTGCCATGTCAGGATCAGAGCTTACTTTGGCAGTAACTCTTCTAGTCACTCAGTTCAGAGCCACAGGTGTTGTCCTTATAAAACAAACTCCTTCCCCTGCCTTTCATCCTCCCTCCCAAACACACAAAACTCACCAAACAAAGACATTATTCTAAATATAGTTGGAGCAGGGCAGCATCTTGTCTTTTCTTTACAGTGGCCAATAATGGTGACTGAGATTAAAAGAGGAAAGAGAAACAAGACANTGACTGTGTAGCACACCACCTAGCTGGACAGTTCTCTTTGTAGGTGTTTTCACATCACTGTAAAAGGAGTAACCTGAAGGTAATTAACAAAGTCGATGTGCATTTCCTTTGGCAGCAGTGTCAATATTTTGAAGACTTTTACCTTTCTTTTGGTTTAACCATTTAGCACATTGTTTCAGTTTTCTTTAGTTCTTTAGATTTTTTTTTCCTCCTATCTACCCAGACTTCTCTGCTAATAGCTGCAAGCCTTAACTGCATAAAATTAAAAAGGGAAAAAACATAAAACATTGGTTGTGCAAAGTGCAGATAACATACCGGAGGTAACAACATTTACCTATGACTTTCTCCACCATAATCTCTTCCAGAGTATGCTGAATATGTGCAGACAAGCAATCTGTGTAAGATTTCTGTAAGTGCTCGGGGTAGTATTTCTCACTAGAACCTCAGCTGATTAAAGTTGGCATTAGCGTGTAGACTACACTTTAAAATGGTTTCAGTTATGTGCACCAAACTCATGTTTATCTAAGATTTAAACAAAGTGTCAAGATGGTTGAAGATCGTGAGCTCTTCTAACTCAGACCCCAGTTGTTCCTATGAGTGATAAACATTTTAAAGCTGGTTGAAACTGCTATGCAGTCAGATGCTTTTCACTTGGGGAAGCTAAAAATTCTGTCTAGAAAACCTTCCAGCATATATTGACTCTCTCTGGTACTCTGTAGAAAGAATTAATATCATACAGGAAAGTCAGAAGGTTTCAGGGAAAAAAATAAAAAAATAAAATTAAAAAATCCGTATTTATTTCAAGAAAGTCATGTGGGAAATTAGAATTAGATATAAAATAAATTTTCATGTGAACTCTTAAGTTACAAAACTCACCAGTGAAAGAAACTGACAAATATTTAAAATGTTCTTTCTGGAGGCAACATTTCAGATGATGGTACTTTATTTCAGAATTTATCAGCTCAGAATTACAGTTCCTGTGTATAATCAACAAAGTGTATTGTTGCTCTTTAATATGATTCTGTTTTAACTACATTTTGATGAATACTAATAGGAATGCCATGGGAAATTTTCTCTAGAGATGTCTCTCTATATATCTGTATTCCGTATTTGTCTTACAATGTCAGATTGAATAGACTTAAATCCTATTTCAGAACTCTATGGATGCACTTATTTTCACTTGTGATTTTAAAATATTGATGACTTCTGTTTTCAATTTTTTAAAAAGTGATAAATCAAATTTGCATGCCTTAGTTCATAGTACATCTTCATCTCTAATACTGTTGGTAAATTATTAACTAGAATAATAATGTTAACTAGAGTAAATAAGGTATACATTTCTGTTACATATTATCTAATTGCATTTACTTTATGGTATCCAAATTACATGGGCTGCTTTTTTTCACCTTCAAGATATACACAACACTTAGCTTCTACTTTGTTTTGTTTTAGGTACTGAGTAACTATTCCAGATTTTTATTCTTTCACTCCTCTGTTTTTTAGTGAGTATGTTTTCCTCTCAAAACCACACTCACCTGTTTTTGTTTTTTTCATGTGTAGCTGGACCTCTACCATTGGAGAAATCAGAAAAATTGTGGTGTTCTTTTTCATCAGTGACCTGGGTGGTCATACTTTATTTTTATAGGACTTGTAGGAAATATGGATATAATTTAACAGGAAACATTCAGTTTAGGATTTAAACTTTCAGTTAGACCTTGAAAAGAGTTTCAGGAAACTACAGTACTTCATCAAAGTGCTGGAAGAGCCTATTTCTTGAAGCATAACGGGGGTGGGGGGAATCAATATTTTTTACTAAATAAGCTGTTAACCACAAAATTTTAGATCATCCAGCATGAGTTTTTGAGCAAGGCCAGAAAATAGATGGAGAACCTTAGTGCTCTGCCCCACCTGGAGGGGCTGAACAAATTTCTGTCTATGTGCTGAGTGTTTCAATGTCAGCAGCAGCATGCTGGGATCCAAGTGGAGCCACCAAAGCCAGTGCCATCACTACTGCTGTCCCACCTCTGCTGTCTCACTTCCCAGCCTCTGCTGTTGCTTCTGCTTTAGGGACAAGTACTAGAGGGTCCCTAAAGAAAACTGATCTTGTGCCTTTTTCCAGGAAGAAGGATTACCTCTGCATTTCTCTGCAATAGTTGTGGTTTAAATATTCTGCTTAATCTCACATAAATGTAGGTCTATTGAATGTTGAGTCAGCTCTTTCATTTTTTTCCAGGTAGGACAAAATATCAACTGATGGATTTCTAAGTGGTTGCAACATGTCTGCTTCCTTTCCTCCATGGGGCTGTTGTATATCTATTGTGAAGGACATAGAAAAAGATTTCTGCTTCTTTTCAATTTTCCTTTTACCATTTTTCATAGTGTTCTCTGTGTTTGGAGGGTCTCCCACACAGAAATTGCTTATTCACAGTCTTCTGTTACAAGTTACTGGATTTATTAGTTTTATTAGTTGTTAGGAATCAATCTTCGATCTCTGGATAATCTACCTACAGCAAGGGAACATGCTTCCCTGGGATTCACTGTCAACAGCCCAGCAAGTGTGCTGTCTTTCTACTTAGACACTGTGCTGTCAGAGGATTAAGAAAGGTTTTAAGAAACCACATGATTATTGGACTTATATTCCATTATGCACAGGGTTTCTCCAAGTTTTCTTTTTGTTTCTCTCAGTTCTCTGAATCCTTCATTTTGTACAGTCTCTCTCAGCAGTACCCTGCTTCTCCAGCTGCATGTTGCATGGTGTGTGATGACCTTTGTTTTAACTTTTTGTTTGTTCTGTCATCTGCAGTTTCCCCTAAAGGTTGCCCTTGAACTTCTTCCTTCTGCTGTTCCCACCCACACACCACCTCCTGGGAGCTAGTTGCAATACAGTACAGCCTTTCTGACTCTCACTACTTTAAGTTCATACTGACACTGTTCTCAACATACTTGTGATGATAAGACAGTTCTGAGACTTAAATTTTCTTCCTTCCATTTATGTTGGTAGAATTACAATAAAGAGTGAGTAAGCAAGCATCTCCTCCACACCACTTGCGATTTTATGTATCTTTCAATGTCTCTTTTTCCACATAATAAGATCTGTTGCTTTAACTTTGCACCATTCAGAAAGTATTTCAACTTTGTGCCATCCCCATTGTCTTTGTCCTAAACTTGTACCATTTTTACAGTGATTTTTCAAATGACGGGACTTGCACTGCCACCAGTAAGACAAGGTAAATTCATACCATCAGTACAAGACACAATTTAATTTCCGGTTTGGTTTTTTTCCCCTTTCCTATATACTGACACCATACATATGCTGGGTCTCTGCAGTCACTTTGCAGAGTGCAGCGGAGCAGGAAGAGCTATCACTGTGATCATGGTTAACAAAGCACTCAGCTGACCTGTTCTACATTGTATTTGTGGTATTATGCACTAAGAGTTCCCAGGTGTCTTGCACTTGACAAAGCCGTGTGTGTTACTGACTGCTATTAACAATGAACTGAGATCTTCCTACAGGCCTACCAGCAGTGACTTCTGGTTCTCTTTTTGAAGCCATAATAGCCAATTTAAAACCCATCAAGTTATATATGTCTATCCTCCATATGCATTACTTTACATTTATTGACGTTGAATTTTGTCTGTTGTTTTACTGTTGCATACTCAGAGTATGTTTGTCAGACTAAACATAGATGAATGGCATCTGAGCCAATCGCCACGTGTTCCCGTTACAGGCATCAGCAGGAAAGAGGCATCCCTAGGATTGTGATGCCTCCAATTTTAATACTTACATATCCCAAACAGACCTGAGGAATCAAATCTTTAAATAGTCTGTTTCTCTCCAGTGAGCATGAAAGGAGCCTCAGGTGACTATTGGTTTCTCTAACAGCTATGTCGTAGATGTCTGTGGTTAGGTTAGATGAATCCCAAGTGTGTTGCAGTGTGAGCTGTCTCTGCCACGTAGCAGTCATCTTTTGTTTATATTGCCCTAAATTGTTTTGTGTCATCAATAAACTCTACCAAGCTGCTATTCAGTTTTCTCAGGTGATTTATGAGTAAACAAGACACACAGCTTCATACAGGATGGCCTGACTCCTCTGGAAATCTACCCCCCCACCCCCCT